>PVKV010031974.1:0-20382 GCA_004027835.1 Alouatta palliata | reverse complement strand
GGGAGGCTGAGGCAGGAGAATTGCTTGAACCCAGGAGGCGGAGGTTGCGGTGAGCCGAGATCGCGCCATTGCACTCCACCCTGGGTAACAAGAGCGAAACTCCGTCTCAAAAAAAAAAAGAAAAAAGAAAAATGGGAACAAAGATCTCATGTGGTAGAATCGTGAACGCTGGCACTGATTTGCATGCACCGACAGGCACGTGTGTAGAGTGCATTACAGTTTAGAAGGACAAAGTTAATACTCGTAATGTGATTAAAGCAATGCATGCACATTTGTTGTGGTTGACACCACCAGTACTTTTTGTTTTCTTTGGAGACGGAGTCTCACCCTGTCGCCCAGGCTGGAGTACAGTGGCCCGATCTCGGCTCACTGCAACCTCCGCCTCCAGGGTTCAAGCAGTTCTCCTGCCTCAGCCTCCTGAGTAGCTGGGATTACAGGCGTCTGCCACCACGCCTGACTAATTTTTGTATTTTTAGTAGAGACGGGGTTTCACCATGTTGGCCAGGCTGATCTCGAACTCTGGCCTCAACTAATCCACCCGCCTCAGCCTCCCAAAGTGCTGTGATTACAGGCGTGAGCCACCGCGCCCGGCCATTATTATTTTCTTAACAAAATCCTAGTGCCATATGGGCCACCATCCCCATGTTACAGAACACGAAACTGAAGCGCAGAGAGGTTAAGCCACCTACCCGGGCTCACACAGTCAGCAGGTGGCAGCGGCCAGATTGGAATCCAAGCGAGAGGCTCAGCATCTGTGCTCCTCTCTTCCAAGAGCTTAAGGGACTGGGGAGGCGAGCTTCAGGGGCCCCAGCCTTCAGCAGCGATGCTTGTCCCCGCTCCGCAGACATCAACGAGTGTGATGAGGCTGAGGCAGCCTCCCCGCTGTGCGTCAACGCGCGCTGCCTCAACACGGATGGCTCCTTCCGCTGCATCTGTCGCCCGGGATTCGCACCCACACACCAGCCGCACCACTGTGCGCCCGCGCGGCCCCGGGCCTGAGCCTGGCACCCGCTGGCTGCCCACCCATGCCTGCACACGCGGGGCCCCTGCCGCTCATCCTGTAGCCCGCTTGTGCACATGTGCATGGGGCCGCCTGTCCAGACCTGAAGTAGGGACCTATGGTCACCTGGAAGCCCTGACGCCCTGCAGTGCCCCCCGCCACCCCCAGCGCCTCCCAGTAATGCCATGGTCCCGGGCCTGGCCCAGGGGGCCCCTTCACATTCCGTCTCCCTTTTATAAAATTTTCCATTAAAAACCACCTATTTTATATCTTTTTGCCTCCGCCTGCCTGCCTTTTCTCAAAATCTAGCTCCCGTTTATGCTGAGTCACTAAATGGCACTGCCTTCCCATCTGACCCCTAGTTTTATCTGTCTTCCCTCTCTGTCATTCCATCTCATCTGTTTCTGCTTCGTTTTCTCTGCTGAACCTCTACCTCTTGTCTTGTCATCTGTTTCTACATGCGTCTTTCTCTTTTCCCTTCTATTGGTTTCAGTCTCTCAATCTCGAGAGAAATCTTGCCTCTGGATTCTTTTTTTCCCCTCGAGACAGAGTCTGGCTGTGTCACCTAGACTGGAGTGCAGTGGCACGATCTTGACTCACTGCAGCCTCCGCCTCCCAGGTTCAAGCGATCCTCTTGCCTCAGCCTCCCAAGTAGCCGAGACTACAGGTATGCACCACCACGCCCAGCTAATTTTTGTATTTTTAGTAGAGATGGGGTTTCACCATGATAGCCAGGATGGTCTCAATCTCTTGACCTCGTGATCCACCCTCCTCGACCTCCCAAAGTGCTGGGATTACAGATGTAAGCCATCGCGCCTGGCCTTTTTTTTTTTTTTTTTTTTTTGAGATAATGCCTCGCTCTGTCACCCAGGCTGGAGTGCAGTGGCACGATCTTGGCTCACTGCAACCTCAGCCTCCTGGGTTCAAGTGATTCTCCTGCCTCAGCCTCCCACATTGCAGGGATTACAGGTACGTGCCACCATGCCTGGCTAATTTTTGTATTTTTAGTAGAGACAGGGTTTTGCCATGTTGGCCAGTCTGGTCTCAAACTCCTGGGCTCAAGTGATCCTCCCACCTCGACCTCCCAAAGTGCTCAGAGATTGTGGACATGAGCCACCGCACCAGGCCTAGAAGTCGTAAGCTATACCTGCACAAGTGGTGCACGATGAGGGAGCAGGAGTCCGTTGAGGGCCAAACCCAGACCTGAAGCTCCAGCTGGCAGTTGGCTGTGAATGGAGTATGGAGCGGCAGTCCTGGCAGCTAGAGGTGGGAACGAGCTGTGTATGATGGTCAAGGGCCCAGCACGGACCTCCTCCTCCTCCATGCCCCCTGCCTACTTACTGGCCATGTTCCTAGTCCAGAATCCTCCACCCCAAAAAACAAGAACAGCCACCCGGGTGTGGTGGCTCACACCTGTAATCCCAGCACTTCAGGAGGCCAAGGCAGGCAGATCACAAGGTCAAGACGTCAAGACCACCCTGGCCAAGACGGTGAAAACCCCGTCTCTACTAAAAATACCAAAAATTAGCTGGGCATGGTGGCATGCGCCTGTAGTCCCAGCTACTCGGGAGGCTGAGACAGGAGAATCGCTTGAACCTGGGAGGTGGAGGCTGCAGTGAGCTGAGATCGTGCCACTGCACTCCAGCCTGGCGACAGAGGGAGACTCCATCTCAAAAAACAAAAAAAATGAGAACAGCCTAGATGAGCATCAACTTAAGGCAGGGGTAGGGTTAGGGGATCATGGGTGAAGGGCTAGCGGCACAGGGCCAAACGAAAAACACACAAAACCGTACCTGAGTCATTCTTCACTCACCTGTCAATGCACGTGTCCCCAGGATTTCAAGCTCACACGCTGCAAAGACCAGACCTGGAATGTCAGTGGGAAGCAGGGAAGATTGAAGCGCACATGAATTCTGCCTGCGGCTTGGGTAGACAAGGAAGGGGAACTCTCCCCAGTGTTAATACTGTTTCTGGCCTGGTGCAGTGGCTCACAACCATAATCCCAGCACTTTGCGAGGCCAAGGCAGGATCATCACTTGAGCTCAGGAGTTCGAGGCCAGCCTGGGCAACATAGTGAGACCCCCATCTCTACAAAAAAAGTAGCTAGGTGTGGTAGCACATGCCTGTAGCCCCAACTATTTGGGAGGCTGAGGTGGGATGATTGCTTGAGCCTGGGAGGTCGAGGCTGCAGTGAGCTGTGATCGTGCCTCTGCACTCCAGCCCGGGTGACGAAGGCAAACCCTGCCTCCGAAAAAAGTTTTTCTTAATGTATATTTTTAATAACTACCTGAAATTATTTAGTTGTGTCCCCACCCACTGACTCCTCAGTCATTCATTCAACAAATATTTTCGTGCTTTGTAGTAAGTAAACTCGAGGAACACAAACTTTAACCCAGCCTTATGGGGAGGGAGGGGGGAGGGCGGGCTCCTGGAGGAGGAAATGTTAGAGCTGAGAACTGATCACTGCAGGGAAATGAGCAAGATGAAAGGGGTGGAGGTACCTGTAATCCTAGCTACTCTGGAGGCTGAGGCAGGACAATCACTTGAACCCGGGTGGCGGAGGTTGCAGTGAACCATGATTGCACCACTGCACTCCAGCCTCTGTGACAGACCAAGACTCTGTCTAAAAAGAAAAGAAGGCTGGACGCCGTGGCTCATGCCTGTATTCCCAGGACTTTGGGAGGCTGAGGCTGGCGGATCACGAGGTCAGGGTTTGAGACCAGCCTGGCCAACATAGTGAAACCCCGTCTCTACTAAAAATACAAAAATTAGCCAGGTATGGTATGGTGGTAGCTCTGCCTGTAGCTCCAGCTACTCGGGAGGCTGAGGCAGAACTGCTCGAACCCGGGAGGCAGAGGTTGCGGTGAGCTGAGATCATACCACTGCACTCCAGCCTGGGTGACAGAGTGAGACTCTGTCTCAAAAAAGAAAAAAGAAAGCAGTGGAGAACCATGTTCCAGGTGGAGGGAACAGCACTTCCAAAGACCTAGAAGAAAGACAGCAAATACCTGTTAGATGTCAGGCCTCTGTTGGACAACAATGGTGACATTCCTGGTGCATAAGAAATCCCAGGCCCCTGACTTCATGGGAGGCACCCACACACTACCACACCTGACAGCCTGTGCTATACGGGCCGGCACAGGCAGAGGTCAGGCTGAGGTCGGGGAGGATCAGACGGAATGGGTGCCCAGAGGAGAACCCTGGACCCAGTCTGAGAGATGATCAGGGAGGCTTTCTGGAGAAAGAGACACAGCTCTGATAGTTTCTGTTTGGAGGTCGATCCCTTTGAGAATCTGTTGAAAGCTAATTTACAGAGGAAAAACTCACAGAAACAAACGTTGCAGGCAATTTCCAAGTATTCCCATCCCCTCCCTCGGAATTCTCAGTGGCTATCCCATTCCCCCCCCCCCACCGCATCCCCACAACCACCTTGCTGCATAAATGTCCCAGGAATTGTGACAGGGGTGACCAACTGTGCTGGAAAACTCCGATCGAATTTCAGCATCCTGAGTGCGCGCGATTTCTCCCGAGATCTCACCCGCCGCCGGGCCTGGAGGGTGTGCCCCAAGGATCTAGTTATCCTGCCTGCATCCCCTGCACTAACCCCCAGGCCTGGCGCTGGGGCTTCTGGCACTGGCCTGGATCGACGCGTTCTCGTCTGGAACGTTCAGAGGGAGGTAGTCCAGAGGGTCACCGCACTCGACAAACAAGCAACGCAGCGCCCCCGGATGGCCACCGCGCGCCAGTGCAGCCCAAGCCAACTGCGCCCCCTAGTGGCCCATGCTCGTAAACAGCGAGCGCTGAGCTGCTTTTGCGGGCCAGCCCTTCATTTGCAGGCTGGGGTCCTTGTCGTTGTCTTCGTCGTCATCATTTCAAATTGCTAGTGGGCTGGGCATGGTGGTTCACACCTGTAATCCCAGCACTTTGAGAGGCCGACGCAGGCGATCACTTGAGGCCAGAAGTTCAAGACCAGCCTGGCCAACATGGTGAAACCCTGTCTCTACAAATAAATACAAAAAATTAGCCAGGCATAGTGGTGGGCGACTGTAGTCCCAACTACTCAGGAGGCTGAGGCAGAAGAATCGCTTGAACCTGGGAGGCAGAGGTTGCAATGAGCTAAGATCGAACCACTGCACTCAGCCTGGGCAAGAGAGACACTGTCTTAAAAAAAAAAACCAAAAAACAAAAAACTATGATCAGACGGGCACAATGGTTCACGCCTGTAATCCCAGGGCTTTGGGAGGCCAAGGCAGGAGGATCTCGTGAGGCCATGAATTCTAGACTAGCCTGGGTGACAGAGTGAGAGCTGTCTCTACAAAACAAAACAAATGCTACAGGTTAGACGCAGTGGCTTACACCTGTAATCCCAGTACTTTGGAAGGCCAAGGCAGGCAGATCACCTGAGGTCAGGAGTTCGAGACCAGCCTGATCAACACGATGAAATCCCATCTCCACACTTTGAAAACCAAGGCTGGGCGCAGTGGCTTATACCTGTAATCCCAGCACTTTGGGAGGCCGAGGCGAGAGGATCACCTGAGGTCGGGAGTTTGAGACCAGCCTGACCAACATGGAAAAACCCCGTCTCTATTAAAAATACAAAATTAGCCAGGCATGGTGGTGGGTACCTGTAATCCCAGCTACTCGGAGGCTGAGGGAGGAGAATAGCTTCAACCCAGGAGGTTGCCGTGAGCTGAAATTGCGCCACTGCACTCCAGCCTGGGCGACAGAGCAAGACTCTGTCTCAAAAACAATAAATAAATATTTGATGAATGTGGTCACACGCACCTGTAATGTTAGCTACACAGGATGTTGAGGCAGGAGGACTGCTTGAGATCAGGAGTTCCAGGCTGCAATGAATTAAGATCTCACCACTGCACTACAGCCTGGGCAACAGAGCATGACCCTGCCCCCCCACCCAAAAGAAAAAAGTAAAATTTCAAAGATTGTTACTAAAAGAATAAAAATGATTCATAGGTTCCAAACTAGATGGAAAAAAAAGAATAAGAAAACATACGGCAAAACTAAACCAAAAATGCAGCCAATTCAAAGAAGCTTAAATGAGCACGGGAAAAAAAAACACAGAAAAATGAGGATGCTAGAATCACAAAGCAAAATGGTAGAAGTCAATAAAATACATCACTAATTACACACACACAAAATGGATCCAGGGCCAGGTGTGGTGGCTCATTCCTGTAATCCCAGCATTTTGAGAGGCTGAGGCGGGCGGATGACATGAGGCCACGAGTTTGAGACCAGCCTGGCCAACATGGTGAAACCCCATTTCTAGGCTTCGTGGTGCACACCCATAATCCCAGCTACTCTGAGGGCTAAGCAGGAGAATTGCTTGAACCCAGGAAGCGGAGGTTGCAGTGAGCCGAGATCATGCCACTGCCCTCCAGCCTGGGCAACACGGCAAGAGTGACTCCACTTCAAAAAAAAAAAAAAAAAAAAAATGTATTCAAATACTACTACTACTGCTTTTTGTTTTTTGAGATGGAGTCTCACTCTGTCGCCCAGGCTGGAGTGCAACGGTGCGATCTTGGCTCACTGCAACTTCTGCCTCCCAGGTTAAAGCAATTCTCCTGCCTCAGCCTCCTGAGTAGCTGAGATGATAGGCACCCGCCACCACACTTGACTACTTTTTGTACTTTTAGTAGAGACGGGGTTTCGCCATATTGGTCAGGCTGGTCTCCAACTCCTGGCCTTGTGATCCACCTACCTTGGCCTCCCAAAGTGCTGGAATTACAGGTGTGAGCCACAACACCCAGCCCAGAGGTCAAATACTTGTTACCACCTCGACAGCTGCCACTATGGCCCACCCTCCTCCTAGGGTTCGGAGCTGCTACTCCTGTCCCACAATCTCTCCCCATCATGCAGCTAGAGGGACTCTGTGAATACCCAAATTAAATCAAGTCTCTCTGCTGCTCAAAACCCTCCCAGGGCTCCAGCTCAAATATTTTTTTTTACTTTTTTTTTTTTTTTTTTTTCCAGACAGGGTCTCACTCTCTTGCCCAGGCTGGAGTGCAGTGGTGTGATCATGGCTCACTGCAGCCTTGACCTCGTCGGCTCATGCCATCCTCCAGGCTCAGCCTCCTGAGCTGCTGGGAACACAGGCACACACCACCACACTCAGCCAATTTTTTGATAGAGATGGGGTCTCCCTTGTTGCCCAAGCTGGTCTTGAACTCAAGGGCTCAACTTATCTCCCCATCTTGGCCTCCCAAAGTGCTGAGATTCCAGGCCTGAGCCACTGTGTTCTGCCAATCTCATTCAAAGTAAGAGCCAAAGTCCTCCCGGGTCCAGCAGGCTCTGCACCATCTGCTTCTTGTTCCCTCTCTGACCTCATCTCCGCTCCACCCCCACACTCCTCTGCAGCCACACGGATCTTCTCATTTCGTTAAGATCCAGACATGTTCTCACCCCAGGACCTTTGCATTGGCTGTTCCCTCTGCCTAGGGGACTCTTTCCACTTGGCTCAGTCTCTCTTTTCTTTTTTTTTGAGATGGAGTCTCTCTCTTGTTGCCCAGGCTGGAGTGCCGTGGCACGATCTCGTCTCACCGCAACCTCTGCCTCTCAGTTTCAAATGATTCTCCTGCCTCAGCCTCCCGAGATTACAGGCACCCACCACCCCCAGCTAATTGTTGTATTATAGTAGAGACAGAGTTTCACCATGTCGGTCAGGCTGGTCTTGAACTCCTGACCTCAAGTGATCCACCCACCTCAGCCTCCCAAAGTGCTGGGATTACAGGTGTGAGCCCCACTCAGCTCTGCCCCTCACCACCAGCAGGAGAATGGATAAACTGATCCCCCAGTGGCCCTGTGTGCTGCAAGGAGAAGAACCTGTAGCTACACACCACAACCGGGATGAATGCTTCTCACGGTGCTGAGTGAAAAAAGCCAGATGCTAAAGATAACATATTTTCAGATACCATTTACATGAATTCAAACCAGGCGCAACCGATCTATGCTGTCACAAGTCAGGGTGATAATGACCTGGGTGGGAGGGGAGGCGATGGAAGGGAGCACCGAGGCGGTTTCTGGGGGCCTAGAAGTATTGTTTCTTGGGCTGGGAGCTGGTGACACAGGTGTGTGCAATCGGTGATGATTCCGGGTACACCTATGGTTTGTACTTTCCTGAATGTGGGTCCATTTCAATAAACCATTGCCAAACACAAGAAGATGCACCCATGTGTCTCCTCCACCCAGTTTAAGCAGCTGGACATTCTCAGCACCCCGGGGTCCCTCCCTCCTATTGCAATGTGCTTTGATATCTGCCAGGGCCCTGGCTGTCACCTGGGTTCCTTTCCACAGCTTGCTATGCATGTCACCCCATGCATGTGCCAGACAGCTCCACAGAGGTCCCCAGAGAGAATGCAGGCTGTGGGTGGAAGGCAGGGGGAGAAACATTTCTGCAACACCACACACCAAGTCCTGACTTGGGAGGGGGAGCTTTGCAGGGTGAACGCCAAGTGCCCAGAGCCCCGTGTGAAGGGGTCAGCTGTCTCCCGCTCTGTCTCTCTCTCTTCCTGTTTCCCTCCCTCCCTCTGAATCTCTCTCTCCTCAAGAAGAAAAAAGCTCCCAGTTATTTACATAACATTTTTATATCAGACTGTAACCCAAAAACCCAAGTTCCAACTTCAAAATTTTCAATAAACTTTGAATAAATAGTAGTGCTGTTTTTCTTTTCTTTTTTCGGTACTATAATGTTTACTTTGAAATTTAATTTGTACTGGCACGACTTTATGTAGACAAGGTTCAAGAAAAGAAAATGTCCACTGTTTGCATTTCTTTTCTGGCTATTAATATTGTTCATTTCATTCTCTGATTATTACTGGAAATAATCTTGTCCCATGGGGGAGGGAGGCACTGGGCAGGCCGTGAGTTATCCTTTGAGACGTGAGGGGCTGTGGTCAGATTTAGAAAGTACTTGTGGGTGGCTGGGTGGGAATGGGTTGGGGGAGACATAAGCGCAGGCTGGAGTCCAGGGAGGCGCGGGGCAAGGACCCAGGCCATGGAGATGGGCAGAGCCGTGGAGAGTCCAGGAGAGGCAGGCCCTGGGGACTGTGGGTTGGGGAAGGGGAGAATTTTTTTGTTTTTTTTTGAGACAGCATCTGGCTCTGTCACCCAGACTGGAGCGCAGGGGCATGATCTCCACTCACTGCAACCTCCGCCTCCCAGGTGCAAGCGATTCTCCTGCCTCAGCCTTCCAAGTAGCTCGGATTACAGGCATGCACCACCACACGTGGCTAATTTTTTAATATTTTTGGTAAAGACAGGATTTCACCACGTTGGCCAGGCTGGTCTTGTACTCCTGACCTCAAGGGATCTGCACACCTCAACCTCCCAAAGTGCTGGGATTACAGATGTGAGCCATTGCACCCAGCCAAGGGAAGGGGAGAATTTGAGTGCTACTGAAGCTAGAAAACACAGAATGTAGGCTGGGTGTGGTGGCTCACATCTCTAATCCCAGGACCTTGGGAGGCCAAGGTGGGAGGATGGCTTAAGCCCAGGAGTTCAAGATCAGCCTGGGCAACATGGTGAGACCTCTGTCTCTACAAAAAATGAAAAAATTAGCCAGGCATGGTGGCACCCACTTGCACTCCCAAGGCTACTTGGAAGGCTGAGGTGGGAGGATCGATGGAGCCAGAACATCTACAGTGAGCCATGATCTTGCCGCCGCACTCCAGCCTGGGCAATAGAGTAAGACCCTGTCTCAAAAAATGAAAAATAATTAAAAATAAAGCTCAGACCAGGTGTGGTGGCCTGTAATCCCAGCACTTTGGGAGGCTGAGGCTGGCAGATCACCTCAGGTTGGCAGTTCAAGACCAGCCTGGCCAACATGGAGAAACTCGGTCTCTACTAAAAATATAGGCCAGGCGTGGTGGCTCACGCCTGTAATCCCAGCACTTTGGGAGGCCGAGGCAGGTGGATCACGAGGTCAAGAGATCGAGACCATCCTGGTCAACATGGTGAAACCCCGTCTCTACTAAAAATACAAAAATTAGCTGGGCATGGTGGCGCGTGCCTGTAGTCCCAGCTACTCGGGAGGCTGAGGCAGGAGAATTGCTTGAACCCAGGAGGCGGAGGTTGCAGTGAGCCGAGATCGTGCCATTGCACTCCAGCCTGGGTAACAAGAGCGAAACTCTGTCTCAAAAAAAAAAAAACTAGCCGGGCGTGGTGGCTCGTGCCTGTAATCCCAGCTACTCGGGAGGCTGAGGCAGGAGAATTACTTGAACCCAGGAGGTAGAAGGAGGTTGTAGTGAGCCGAGATTGTGCCACTGCACTCCAGCCTGGGCGATAAGAGCGAAACGCCATCTAAAAATAAATAAATAAAATTAAAACAAACAATAAAGCTCAGAACACAGTGTCTAGTTGTCTGCAGGGGAGTATCGGGGAGGCAGCCGGGAGGGCTGGCTGCTCTGTGCAGGGCTAGTGCCTGGGTCAGGATGACTCAGCCTCAGAGGCTGCAAATCAAGAAGAAAGGGCTGCCACAGCTGACAGCGTCCTGGATGCCTTTGTTAACTCTCGGGGTTCTCACTGTACCCACCTTACAGATGGGGACACTGAGGCTCAGAGAGTGGAAGGCCCAAGCAGAAGAGCAGGCCTGTAGCCCAGGTCTCCTGTCTAATCTGGGTTTTTGCTCCTGGACTCCCACCCAATCTGGAATAACTCCAAGCCTCAAACAACCTCCCTCGACTGCTTTTCCTCCCATTAGAACAATAAATGCAGAGACATAAAAGCCAAATATGCTTGACTGCAAAGCCCAAGAGAATTTATGAGGTAATAAAACTGTCATGAATCCTGACTGTGGTGGTGATGACATGACTTACAAATTTATCAAAACTCAGAGTCGAGCTGGATGAAATGGTTCTCGCCTGTAATCCCAGCACTGTGGGAGGCCAAGGCCGGAGATCACTTGAGGCCAGTTTAAGACCAACCTGGCCAACATGGTAAAACCCCGTCTCCACTAAAAATACAAAAATTAGCCAGGTATGGTGGCACATGCCTGTAATCCCAGCTATTCCAGCAGCTAAGGCAGGAAAATCGCTTGAACCAGGGAGGTAGAGGTTGCAGTGAGCCGAGATCATGTCACTGCACTCCAGCCTGGGTGACAGAGCAAGACCCTGTCTCAAAAACAAAACACAACAGAAAAACAAAACCTCCTAAGAATCAGGTTTATACACAAGCACACACACACTGACCCACAAATTTTACTGTTTCTAGAAAAGAAAAAGATTCAAAACCAAGTACAATGAATGTACTTTCTCTGGATTCCAATTCACACCACAACTGTAAAAATTTGTTTTTGAGACAATTGGGGAAATCTGAACACAAACTGGCTTTTAGGAGATATTAAGGAATTTCTGTTACTTGCGTTAGACTTGACAATGGCATTGTGGTTATGTAATGACCACATACCACGCCTTGGCTGGGCGTCGTGACTCACACCTGTAATCCCAGCACTTTGTGAGGCCAATTCGGGAGGATAGGTTGAGCTCAAGAGTTCAAGACCAACCTAAGCAATATAGTGAGACCTCATCTCTACACAAAATCTTGAAAAACATTAGCTGAGCCCCGTGCCCAGCACTGCCTCTCAGGGGTCCGGGCCCGCTGGGCAAGTTCTTGCCTCCCCACTTTCTTAAAAAAAAAAAAATTAGCTGAGTGTGGTGGTGTGTGCCTGCTGTCTCAGCTACTCGGGAGGCCGAGGTGGGAGGATTACATGAGCCCAGGAGTTTGAGGTTGCAGTGGGCTGAGATTGTGTCATTGCACTCCAGCCTGGGTGACAGAGCAAGACCCTGTCAAAAAAAAAAAAAAAAAAAAAAAAGGAAGAAAAGAAAATGTACCCTATTCTTTTCAAGATGCTTATTGAAATATTGAAGAATGAAACAGGGCCAGGCATGGTGGCTCATGCCTGTAACCCCAGCACTTTGGGAGGCTGAGGCGGGTGGATCACCTGAGGTCAGGAGTTTAAGACCAGCCTGGCCAATATGGTGAAACCTCGTCGCTACTAAAAATACAAAAATTAGCTGGTCGAGGTGGTGGGTGCCTGTAATCCCAGCTACCGGGGAGGCTGAGGCAGGAGAATCACTTGAGTCTGGGAGGCAGAGGTCACAGTGAGCCGATATCTTGCCATTGCATTCCAGCCTGGGTGACACAGCAAGACTCCGAAAAGAAAAAAAAAAAAAAAAAAGAATAAAACATAATATCCATCACCTGTAATTTTTAAAATGTTTTATTTGTTTTTTCGAGATGGGGTCTCACTCTGTTGCTCAGACTGGAGTGCAGTGGCATGATCATAGCTCACTGAAACCTCAAACTTCTGGGCTCAAGTGATCCTCCCGCCTCAGTCTCCCAAATGGCTAGGATTACAGGCTCTGGCTACCGTGCTTGGCTAATGTTTTTTAAATTTTTTTTTTTTTTTTTTTTTTTTTTTTTTTGTAGTGACAAGACTCTATTGCCCAGGCTGGTCTCAAACTCCTGGCCTCAAGTGATCCTCCCAACTTGGCCTCCCAAAGTGCTGGAATTATAAGCATAAGTCACTGTGCCTACCTCCCCCCCCTTTTTTTTTCAGATGGAGTCTCACATGTTGCCCCAGCTGCAGTGCAACGGTGAGATCTCAGCTCACTGCAACCTCCATCTCCCGGGATCACGGGATTCTCCTGCCTCAGCCTCCCAAGAAGGTGGAATTACAGGTGCACACCACCAAACCCAGCTAATTTTTTGTATTTTTAGTAGAGACGGGGTTTCACTATGCTGTCCAGACTGGTCTAAAACTCTTGACCTTGGGATCCGCCCGCCTCAGCCTCCCAAAGTGCTGGGATTACAGGCGTGAGCCACTGTGCCCGGCCCCTATTTATTATTTTTATTTTTTTACAGACAGGGTCTCACTGGTCTCAAACCAGTGCCCAGACTGGTCTCAAACTCCTGGGCTCAAGCAATCCTTCTGCCTGAGGCTTCTGAGTAGCTGGGACTACAGGGCGTAATTTTTAAGTATTCAAAAAAAAAAAAAAATGGGGAGGGGAAAGAAGATGAAAAGGCAAAATATTGATGGTTCTTGAAGCTGGGTGATGGATATAAGTAAGCTTGTCATCTCTTGACTTTTTGTGTCTGAAAAGTTTCAGGATATAAGTTTAAGAATTGAAAACAAAATTTCTAAAAGGAGAGTTTGGACCGTGTGGGTAACCGCCCATACAGGCACCGAGGAATGAGAGCTAAGCAGAACTCCGGCACAGTTAGGGCTTGAAGAATATCTCACTTTATAGTGTTACTACTCAGCTATTTCCTCTTATATAATCCTTTACGTATCATATATTAGTTTATAGAATGAGGGCTTGAAGAATCCCTTTATATAATCCTCTCTATATAATCACATAATAGCTGATAGTATGAGTGCCTAAAGAATATTTCCCTACATATATGCCTATAATTATATCTGAGTTCATAATCGGAGGAATGCCTAGAGTGGACACAGTGCAGAGCATGAATTAAGGAATAAGCAGTCTATAATCAAAGGAATGTCTAGAGCAGACACAGTGCAGAGCATGATTTAAGGGAAAAACAGTTATACCAGGACAAGAATCCATGGCCCAGGTGGCAGCGTTCAGTATCGTAAAGATACCCGCTGTATGGCAGGCTTAGGGTGAGAGCCACTCCTCCTGATAAAGGAGTTGTAGGACCTTGCTCCAGTTCTTGTGGAAGTCTGTCCTCAGACCAGCAATCCACCTTGGTGACTGTGAACTTTATCAGCTCTTGCTACTGTGCTGCTTGAAAAGCATCTTCCCATAGAACCCATTGGAAGCTGCCAGAAGGTGGCAGTAACCTTGACAGCTCTGTCACTGCTATGTGACTTAAAGCATCCTCCTATAAATCTTCTTAGAAGTAGTTTGCCCATAGATAGAAGTATTGCACACTACACCCTCTTCACTGCACAGGGCCCACCTTCAAGCCTCGGTGACCTAATGGGGGTGGACCCCTTACTGCACATGGCCCTTGCCTTCATGGGAACAGGTCCCTTGCTGTGCACTGTCCACCTCCTGGCCTACGTGACCTAATGGGGGTGGACCCCATGTTTTATTGCTCACGACCCTATCACTATCCTTAAAGATGATTTCACTCACTGCCCTGCCCCCTAACCTATACACAATAAATACTCATGCTTCTGGACATTCGGGGACTCGCCTGACTCCGCTTATAGGTGGCGTGGTCCCCCAAGCCCAGCTGCGTTTTCCTTGTACTTCTGTGTCCTGTCTCTTTATTTCTCAGATCCTGTGTCTCAGCACAGCATAAGGCTCACCCCACGACCCTGTGGGGCCAACAGCCCTACAGGACCGGGTATGGTGGTTCACATCTGTAATCCCAGCAGTTTAAGAGGCCGAGGCAGGTGGATCACCTGAGGCCAGGAGTTCGAGACCAACCTGGCCAACATGGCAAAACCGTCTCTACTAAAAATACAAAAATTAGCTGGGCGCGGTGGTGGACACCAGTAATCCCAGCTACTCAGGAGACTGAGGCACGACAATTGCTTGAACCCGCGAGATGGAGTTTGGAGATCGCGCCACTGCACTCCAACCTGGGGGACAGAGTGAGACTGTCTCCAGAAAAAAACGAAAACAAAACAAAAACAAAGGAGAGCTTGGTGTTCATTAAGCACCATTTGGAAACTATGGAATACTAGCAAGGCAAAGGTGCCCCTCCCATCCCCCAGTCCTGCACCAACTGCCAACTGCGGCTGTGGACTTCATGACATATTTCCTTTCAGCTTTTTCTGTTCTGTGTGAGCTTTTTAAATGTGTGTGTGTGTGTGTGTGTGTGTGTGTGGGTGCGCGCACGCGCACGCACGTGTGTTTTACATAACTGTGTGAGCAAATTGTTTATACAGCCCTGTTTTTTCCCCTCTTAAAATATAAGCTGTTCCCCTGTTAAAACATCTTTGGGTAAACACAGTCTCTAATGTTTGCACTATGTTTATTCAAAAGGGCAGCACTGCCAGTGGCTGAAGCTGTTTCCAATTTCCTCCCATTATAAATAATGCCCCCACGGACCTCCTTGTGCGTCCCAGAGGAGGGATTCTTGGGCCAAAGGGTGCGGACCCTTTGGCAGAGCTCTTGGTCAAAAAACTCTGCAGAGTTTCAGCCTGACCCGAAGCTAAGATGACCTCATACGGTTCAAGTGAGATTGGACTGCTATTTATTTCCTAAATGTTTGATTCATGACTCAGGTTTGTCAGGGGATTTTTTTTCTTCTGTATGTGCTTGCTTGCAAGAAACAGAAATCCATTCATACTAGCTCACATCAAAAGGGGGTTGTATACGTCAGCAAGTAAAGCTCATATTCAGCTTGGACAAGCTGTCTGTGGGGCATGTTGATAGGGTATGTCTAAGCTACGCTGATTTTTTTTTTTTTTTTTTTTTGAGACAAAGTCTCGCTCTGTTGCCAGACTGGGAGTGCAGTGGTGCAATCTCGCTCACTGCAACCCCCACCTTTCAGGTTCAAGTGAATCTCCCTCCGCAGCCTCCCAAGTAGCTGGGATTACAAGTGCGCACGACCATCACACCCGGCTAATTTTTCTATTTTTAGTAGAGATCAGGTTTAACCATGTTGGCCAGGATGGTCTAGATCTCTTGATCTCATGATCTGCCCACCTTGGCCTCCCAAAGTGCTAGGATTACAGGCCTTGACTATTGAAATACTGAATTATTTCAGTGGTAAGTCATGCTGCCTCCAGCTCCTCCAATGAGGTCCCCCACCATGGCCACTCCAGCTTCCCTGGTCCCTCTCCCAGGGCTTCCCAGACTTCCCCACAATGCAGGAAGTAAAGGGTCACTATCCGGCACAGAAGTGAACCATGCTGCTCGGTCAGTGCTCAAAGTACTGGTTGGGAAATTCATTTTTTCTTTTTTTTTTTTTTTGGTGGCGACAAAGTCTCACTGTGTTGCCTAGGCAAGTCTTGAACTCCTGAACTCAAACAATCTTTCTGCCTTGGCCTCCCAAACTGTTGGGATTAAGGTGTGAGCAGCTGCACCTGGACTGATTGTAAAACATTTGATGCTTTGCCTAGATGCAAGTAACAGAACAGCTGACTCAAATGGCTTAAACAATAAGGGTAATTTGTGGCTGGAAAATCCACTTGTGCTGGCTTCAGCTAAAGTTAACACAATGGCTCAGCCAAGTCACCAAGGACTTGCCCTCCCTCCCTCTCTCCCACCTTCCCTTCCTTCCTTCCCTTCTTTCCTCCCTTTTTTTTAGACGAAGTCTGGCTGTTGTCCACGCTGGAGTGCAGTGGCATGATCTCAGCTCACTGCAACCTCCGCCGCCTGAGTTCAAGCAATTCTCCTGACTCAGCCTCCCGAGTAGCTGGGACTATAGGCATGCACCACCACGCCCAGCTAATTTTTGTATTTTTAACAGAGACGGGGTTGTGCCATGTTGGCCAGGCTGCTCTTGAACTCCTAACCTCAAGTGATTTGCCTGCCTCAACCTCCCAAAGTGCTGGCGTTACAGGCGTGAGCCACCACACCCGAATGGACCCCATTTCTTTTCGTATTTCTGCTTTACCTTTTCCAGTGGAAGCTCCCAAGATGCTGCCTCTAGCCTCTGGTCACAGGGAACCTCCGTCCTATCCCACAGGCAAAGGAGGGCACTTGTGGCTCCTATTTCCCCCAAAGTAATGAGGCTAACTCTGATTGGGCCAACTGAGGGCACGTGTTCATGCCAGAGCCAATCACTGTGATCTGAGGGACAGGAGGAGAAACCATAATGGCCGGATTGGCTAAGCCAAGTCACATGTTCCTCAACTAGTAAGGTGAGTGGTTCACACTAGAGCTGCTGAAGACACACCTGGGTTCAATTTCCATTCTTTGCCAATTCTTGCCTTTTCTGCATCAGTAACGCAGAGATAATGAAGGCACTCATATGCTAGCGTTGCTGTGAGGATTAAATGAGTGAGTTAATGGAAAGCACGGAGAATGATGCCCAGATACAGAAGGCATTCAAATGTTAGCTTCTGTTATTGTCATTATATGGTCATTCTCCGCTCTCAAGGCTGCTTTTCTTTGCTCGCTCCTTATGCTCCCCACACGACCCTCTTTCTAGTTACTACTGATTGGTAACAAAGCACTCCAAATCATGGTGTCCCCAGACAACAACTGTCATCCCATTATTGTTGACTGTGCCTGTGGTCAGAGTTTTGGGAAGGACCCAACAGGGAAGTTCTGACTTGGAATTTCACATAGTTGCAGTCACTTGGCAGCTGAAACTGGAACAGGGAAGGAGCTGGGGGTGGGTGGACCTCTCTCTCCACGTGAACTGGTCTGGGCTCCCTCATATCATAGCAGCCTCTGGGTAGTTGGACTTACATGGCAGCTTCAGCCCGCAGTACAAGTGATTCATAGAAGTGGCAGCCTCGACTGGGTGTGGTGGCTCACATCTGTAATCCCAGTATCTTGGGAGGCTGAGGCAGGGAGATCACCTGAAGTCAGGAGTTCGAGACCAACCTGGCCAACATGGTGAAACCTAGTCTCTAATAAAAATACAAAAAGTAGCTGATTGAGGTGGCAGACACCTGTAATCCCAGCTACTTGGGAGACTGAGGCAGAGAAATGCTTGAACCAGAAAGGCAGAGGCTGCAGTGAGTGGAGATCGTGCCACTGTACTCCAGCCTTGACAACAGAGCAAGACTCTATCTCAAAAAAAAAAAAAAAAAAAAAAAAAAATTAGCTGGGATGATGGTGCACACCTGTAATCCCAGCTACTTGGAGACTGAGGCACAAAAATCACTTGAACCTGGGAGGTGGAGGTTGGAGGAAGCCAAGATGGTGCCACTGCACTCCAGCCAGGGTAACAGAGTGAGACTCGATCTAAAAAAACAAAAGAAAGTGGCAGCCTTATCTCTTCTTGTCTAGCCTTGGAATCATCCAGCATGACTTCTGCCTCATACTCTTGGTTACAAGCTAGTCACAAACTGCCTAGACGTAAGGGGAACTTACACAAATTCCACTTCTCAATGAAAGGGGTATCAAGGGCCTAGAGGAATATATGGGCCGGGAAACATGGTTGCAGCCATCTTTGGAAGTTACAGCTGCCATTTCTTGGTACTGATTTAAGATCCACCTCATACAGCCTGTGCCCAACAACATCCACCTGGGCACAGCTCCAGCTCCCTGTTCTAAAAGGAAATAATTTACTGAGAAATCTCAATCTCTTGGGATCAAAAACATGACAGTTTCCTTTTGTTTTGTGGTGACTGCCCTCCACCTGCCATCTATCATTTTCCAAGACTATGATCCAAAATCATAGCACCAAGACTTTTTTTTTTTGAGACGGAGTCGTGCTCTATTGCCAGGCTGGAGTGCCGTGGTGCAGTCTCGGCTCACAGCAACCTCTGCCTCCCTGGTTCAAGTAATTCTCCTGCCTCAGCCTCCCAAGTAGCTGGGACTATAGGCGCACACTACCATGCCCAGCTAATTTTTTTTATTTTTACTGGAGACAGGGTTTCACCATGTTGGCCAGGATGGTCTAGATCTCTTGACCTTGTGATCCAGCTGTCTCAGCCTCCCAAAGTGCTGGGATTACAGGTGTGAGCTACTGTGTTTGGCCAGAATCTTTTTTTTTTTTTTTAGACAGTCTCGCTCGTGTTGCCCTGATCTCAGCTCACTGCGACTCTGCCTCCCGAGTTCAAGTGATTCTTCTGCCTCAACCTCCTGAGTAGCTGGGATTACAGGCACCTGCCACCACACTCAGCTAATTTTTGTATTTTTAGAAGAGATGCGGTTTCGCCACATTGGCCAGGCTGGTCTTGAACCCTTGACCTCAGGTGATCCTCCCTCCTCGGCTTCCCAGAGTGCTGGGATTACGGGCATGAGCCACCGAACTCAAACCAGGAGGGAGGAATCTTATCCATAATGCTCATCAGTACTATATCCGGGAAACCTTAAAAATACAGAGATCCTGGAGCCACTTCCTGGATTCGAGTCCCCTTAATTGCTTCCTAGCCTGTGTGACTTTGGACCCAGTTTCTTAATCACTCTCTGGCTCAGTTTCTTATCTGGAAAATGGAGACAATAACAGTGTCTACCTCCCAGGGTTGTTTTAAGAGCTACCTTGGGACATAGTGTTATGCAGCTGTTTACTCTGAGTCTTACTGTAATTCCAGTAATCATTCAAATCCACCAAGCCATCAGTGGTAAGATGCATTTTATTTTATTTTTATTTTGAGACAGAGTCTTGCTCTGTTACTCAGGCTGGACTGGGCGATCTCAGCTCAGTACAACTTCGACCTCCCAGGTTCAAACAATTCTCCTGCCTCACGCTCCTGAGTAGCTTGGATTATCGTTGTGTGCCACCACGACCGACTAATGTTGTTTTTTTTTTTTTTTTTGAAACAGAGTTTCGCTCTTTCATTCAGGCTGGAGTGCAGTGGTGCAATCTCAGCTCACTGCAACCTCCGCCTTCTGGTTTCAAGCGATTCTGCCTCAGCCTCCCGAGTAGCTGGGATTACAGGCACCTGCCACCATGCCTGGCTAATTTTTATATTTCTGTAGAGACGGAGTTTTCACCATGTTGGCCAGGCTGTTCTTGAACACACCTGACCTCGTGAGCCGCCTACCTCAGCCTCCCAAAGTGCTGGGATTACAGGTGTGAGCCACCTCACCCGGTAGAGACAGGTTTTTTTGTATTTTTGTATTTTTAGTAGAGACAAGGTTTCACCATGTTGGCCAGGCTGGTCTCAAACTCCCGACCTCAAGTGATCCACCCCGCTCAGCCTCCCAAAATGCTGGGATTATAGGAGTGAGCCACGACACCCAGCCAAGATGTATGGTTACTTCAAATCACCATGGGAGAAAAAACATCTGCCAATTAAATTATGACACGTAATTATTTATAAGACACATCTGATTTCCAAGTCACTGAAAAGGGATGAGGGGGGGTATAAGTAAATCAATTAAAAATGCTTTCATTCTTGGAGAGTATTTAAGGACAGAAAATTAAAAATTAAGAGAAAAACAAAAAAATGTAAAATCAAAAACGGTTTTATCATGTGTACCGAAGAGTTTAGCAACAAGATGTCCACTGTAGCACCTCTCATGGTGGCAAACCTGCTGAAACCCCAACCATTATGAATTAACTACACAAGTTTAGAGATAGCCACAAAATACTGTGACTGAAGGCCTTTTCAAAGATTATTCCAGGCTGGGCGCGGTGGCTCAAGCCTGTAATCCCAGCACTTTGGGAGGCCGAGGCGGGTGGATCACGAGGTCAAGAGATCGAGACCATCCTGGTCAACATGGTGAAACCCCGTCTCTACTAAAAATACAAAAATTAGCTGGGCATGGTGGCACGTGCCTGTAGTCCCAGCTACTCGGGAGGCTGAGGCAGGAGAATTG
>PVKV010031973.1:0-20379 GCA_004027835.1 Alouatta palliata | reverse complement strand
AGTCTATCATCAATGGGCATTTGGGTTGGTTCCAGGTCTTTGCTATTGTAAACAGTGCTGCAATGAACATTCGTGTGCATGTGTCCTTATAGTAACAATTTATAATCCTTTGGATATATGCCCAGTCATGGGATTGCTGGGTCAAATGGAATTTCTGTTTCTAGGTCCTTGAGGAATCACTACCCTGTCTTCCACAATGATTGAGCTAATTTACACTCCCACCAACAGTGGGAAAAAGTGTTCCTATTTCTCCACATCCTCTCCAGCATCTGCTGTCTTCAGATTTTTTAATGATCACCATTGTAACTGGTGTGAGATGGTATCTCAATGTAGTTTTGATTTGCATTTCTCTAATGACCAGTGATGATGAGCATTTTTTCATATGTTTGTTGGCCTCATGTATGTCTTCTTTTGTAAAGTATCTGTTCATATCCTTCACCCACTTTTGAATGGGCTTGTTTGTTTTTTTCTTGTAAATCCATTTTAGTTCTTTGTAGATTCTGGATATTAGCCCTTTGTCAGATGGGTAGATTGCAAAAATTTTTTCCCATTCTGTTGGTTGCCGATTCACTCTAATGATAGTTTCTTTTGCTGTGCAGAAGCTCTTAAGTTTAATTAGATCCCATTTGTCTATTTTGGCTTTTGACACCATTGCTTTTGGTGTTTTAGTCATGAAGTCCTTGCCTATGCCTATGTCCTGAATGGTACTGCTTAGGTTTTCTTTTAGTGTTTTTATGGTGTTAGGTCTTATGTTTAAATCTTTAATCCATCTGGAGTTAATTTTTGTATCAGGTATAAGGAAGGGGTCCAGTTTCAGCTTTCTGCACATGGCTAGTTAGTTTTCCCAACATCATTTATTAAATCGGGAATCCTTTCCCCACTGGTTGTTTTTGTCAGGTTTGTCAAAGATCAGATGGTTGTAGATGTGTGGCATTATTTCCGACACATAGAGTCAAAATAAAGGGATGAAGGAAGATTTACCAAGCAAATAGAGAGAGAGAGAAAAAAAGCAGGGGTTGCAATCCTAGTCTGATAAAACAGACTTTAAACCAACAAAGATCAAAAGAGACAAAGAAGGGCAGTACATAATGGTAAAAGGATCAATGCAACAAGAAGAGCTAACTATCCTAAATATACATGTACACAATACAGGAGCACCCAGATACATAAAGCAAGTTCTTAATGACCGACAAAGAGACTTAGACTCTCACACAATAACAGTGGGAGACTTAAATACTCCACTGTCAATATTAGACAGATCTTTAAGTTATTTTAAAAAGTACAATTATTATTGACTAGAGTCACCCTGTTGTGCTATCAAATAGTAGGTCTTATTCTTTCTATATATATATTTTGTATCCCTTAATCACCCCCACCTCCCCTCCAACCCTTCACTACCCTTCCCAGCCTCTGGTAACATCATTTTGTATGTCCTTTGAACATTATCAGCAATTCAGCTTTGCCTTAAATCAAGTTTCCATTCATGGGTCTCTTTCTTTTATTTTCCTTTTTATTTTTTTGAGACAGGGTCTTGCTTTGTTGCCCAGGCTAGAGTACAGTGGTATAATCATAGCTCACTGCAGCCTCAACCTCCTGGGCTGGGCTCAAGTAATCCTCCCACCTTAGACTACCAAGTAGCTGCATGCCATCATGCACAGGCTGACTTTTGTATTTTCAGTAGAGACAGGGTTTCACCCTGTTGCCCAGGCTGATCTTGAACCCCTGGCCTCAAGTGATCCTCCTTTCTTGGCTTCCCAAAATGCTAGGATGACAGGCATGAACTAGCATCCCTGGACTCATGAATCTCTTTCTAAACTCTCTGTTTTGTTAGATATCTGTGACCAGTACTACACTGGTCTCTTTGATCACTATCATATTGTTTCATTTACTATCTTTATAATAAATCTTGGTATCTAGTAGGTCCCCCAGGGTTGGCTCTGCAGGACTGCCTGGATCTTTTTGACCCTTTGTGCTTTTATACAAATTATAGAATCAACTCATTGGGTTCCAAAGAAACAATGTAAAACAGACAACCCCCATTCATAGTGTGACTGAAACTATAAGCTTTACTAAAACATTGTCACTGTCACTCCCCTCATGCCCTCATTTCCTTCCTAACTCGATTTGGATTCCAGGTATAATCAATTCTTTGCAAATATCTGAAATTCCCTAAACTGCCTTGTCCCTCTCTTCCTTCTTTATACTTCTCCCACATAATTGCTTAATTACTCTGTGCCTCTACCCTATCAGCTAAAATTGCTGGAGAAAAACAAATAAGTATACTGAGTGGTTTCATTTAAAATTCATAACCATAGATCTCAGATGGTCACTCAAAACTGTCTAAATGTTCAGTTACACGCGCCATTCTCCAAAATTACTCCAAAATCATACCTTTCTCTCTCCTCAAACCTCCTATTCCTGCCCCTCCTTTCCTGACTCTCAGCTGATGCTCTTGCTTCATACTTCACTGAGTAAATCAGAGCAAAGATCAGAAACTCCCTCATTATCCCATCTCCAGCACCCACAGTGTCTGTCCTCCCTGCTGTGCTAAGAATGAACTCTCTCTTTCAAAGGCCAACTCCTTCACTTGTGTTCTGGATCTCATCTCTCATTTTTCAAGACACCTCCTTTTTTATTCTCTCTCTTCTATGTCATCTCTTGCTCACCTTTCATGAATTAACTTCCATCAACATAAAAACAGACACTATTATCAAACTAACAAATAGGCAAAACCTCTTAGGATCTCTTTTTTCAGCTAATATATATCAGCAGAAGTAGTATAATGCCATGGTTATGGGCATAAACTCTGATGGAAAACTCTTCAGGTTCAAATTTCTCTGCCACTAACCCCGATTGTGGTCCTGGGCAAGCTCCCTTGTTCAGTAGAGGAGCCACTAGCCACATGTGGCCATTTACACTGGTTTATATTAATTAAAATTAAATTAAATTAAAAATCCAGTTCTTCATTTGGACTAGTCAAATTTCAAGTGGGGCTAGGGTCTACCACATTGGATGGCACAAATATAGAACTACTCCATTATTGCAGGAAGTTCCATTGGACACAGCTAGTCTAGAGTAGGTGCATTCCCCTTCCCAGTTTTATTCTATCAAGTTACCATTTTAATATCATGGCACTTATTGCTCTCTGATATATTTTATGTTTACCTGTTTATTTGTTTATTTATTGCCTATCTTTTCCTATTATAATACAAGCTCCATGAGAGCAGGTTCTGCTTCACTATTTGATTCCCAGTGTCTAAAACAGTGCCTGATGCTACTGAGTTAAACAAATATTTATTCAACGATGGCTGATCAGACATTTAAAAAGCTTTGGGCTAAAAAGAGAAATGTTTGCCTAGACACAGTGTGCTCATTTTCATGTTGCTCCCAGATATTAACTGTGGTATATTGATAGTGAGGGATAAAGTGATTACTAATATTTTGAGGTTGGTGGACTTCAGAAAAAAAGAAAAACAGCTGTGCTGAGTCTCAGAGACTGGGCCCTGATCTTTACATGCTACATCAGCTGTGGAATATTATGAATGAGGCTAGGTGTGACTGGAATATTTGAAAGTTTAAAAATTTGAGGACACATGTGAACCATTGTTTGGGAATTACAGACTTAATGTGTGGGCTTGCTTGTTTTGAAGTAGGCTGCCTCACATTCTTGAGAATGATTATTGCAATATTGCTTATGATAGTAAACAACTGGAAACAACTTAAATGTTCATCAACACAGGAACAGACAAATGCATTATGATACACTCATACAATGAAGCATTATGGAACAGTAAAATGACCAAACCATATCTCTATTTTATCAGTATAAGTAGACCTCAAAAACCTAGCAATGAGTTGAAAAGAGCAATTAGTAGATGAATAAATATGCTGTAAACATTTATATAAAATTTAAAAACAAAAAAAGTTGCCTCTATGATCACATAGATGAGTAATTCAAGTTTTAAAAATCTTGATGCTAAGAACACATTTGGATGGGTACCTCTAGGATGAGAGGGCCTGGGACAGGTACAATGGACTTCAACAGCATCTGCAAAGTTTTGTTTCCTTAGAAACCTTGAAATTTAACATGAGACTATATTAATATTTAAACAATCAGGATGTTTGTTGTTATTCTCTAGAATTTGCTGTATATTTGAAACATTTTAGAATTTTAAAAAAGGAAGTAAGCTGTATCTGCATCAAGCGATGACACATTCATTCAACTTTCATTCAACAGGATTTCTTGAGAACCAACTGTGTGTGTTATTGTGCTGGTTGCTAAGGGTTCCAGAGAAGTCATGTAGGACATAGGCCTTGCTCCTTAGAAGCCTGCTGTCTTAGTTGAAATGATAATATATCCTTACACTGAGCAGTTAAGCCATACAAGGGAGCATATAAGTAAGTACCAAAACAGGGAGTTCTAAAGAGGCTTGGAAATCCAAGTTCCAAGGTGGAGAAAACCTGGAGGAGAGGTAATTTGAAGAGTGAGTTTAAGTAGACAGAAGGAAAGAAAGTTAAGTTCCCAGGCTGGAGAAGCATCATATGGAAAATTTGAAAGGGATTGGTAAAAATTATCCTGTAGAAGTTAAGAAGTTTTTTTTGGGGTCTTCTTGGAGAAAAAATTAAACAGATAATATGAGACACTGAGATGCTTAATACCATATCTGTGAATACAAACATCCAACAGGTAAGTGGGGGAACATTCATAGCTAGGAGGAATTGGAGTAACTTGGTTGATTTGATTTCTTTGAATTTGACTGACTGTGCTGTGCAGAATAGACTGGAATAAAGGAAGATGAGAAGTAAGAAACTCAGCTAAGTGGCTATTTAATCAGTCTAACAGTTAGAAAATGAGGACTTGAAGTCAGGTGGTAGTAACAAGAATGGAGGCAAAGAAAAAACAACACCTAATGTTTCCAAGCAGGGCAGGTATTATTGGCCACATTTTACAAAGGCACAGGGAGAGCAGGCAGTTTTTCCAAAGATCTTATACATATTAAGTGCCAGAGGCTAGAATCAAATTCAGGTCTTTTTTCCTCCAAAGTTTGTGAGTTGAGATTTTGAAAAATGGATTAAAAGGACTTGAGGGGCAATTGGATTTAGAGAAAGAAGAATAAAAGACCAATGAGGTTTTTGTTGCCAGTCAAGTGCCTGATGGAAACTGGACATTTGCAAGGGTAAGCTGGTTTGGTGGAAAACAAAATGCATTCAGTGTGGAAGATGGAAAGATTGAGTTGGTGGTAGGCCATCCCAGTGCAGATGGTTTGTAGATTCTTGGAGAACTGGTGGCTTAAGCTGTCAGATTTAAAGTGTTGAAAGTTATTACCACAGAGTGATAATTTTCTGAAGACAGGAGTTCCCAGTATGAATGCACAGACATAAGGAGAAGGGCAGAGTGTATGAGGAATGCCCACACTTAATGACTTTTCACTTGGTAAAATGGAAGTGCCAACAGGAAAGCAAGAGAGGACAATTGGATAGAGGAGAAAAACAAGGTTTGCTTGATTGTTTGTTTGCTTTGTTGTTTTGTTTTGTGCCACTGAAGCTTGTTCATTGAAGAAGGTTGTATAAAGAAGTAGGTGGTTGAATATGTCAAATACAAATATACCTCATGTTCTTGTGGATTGATTTATTGTTCTCTATAGGTGTTGCATTTTTTACAAACTGAAGGTTTGTGGCAGCCCTGTGTCGAGCAAGGAGCAAGTCTGTTTGGTGCCATTTTCCCAATAGTATGTTCTCATTTTGTATCTCTGTGTCACATCTTGGTAACTGCTGCAATATTTTAAAATTTTACATTAATATTATGTCTGTTTTATGATCTGTTATCAGTAATCTTTGATGTTACTATTGCAATTATTTTGAGGAACCACAAACTGTGTCCATAAGGTGAACTTAATAAATGTGTGTGTTCTGACTGCTCCATTGACCAGCCATTCCTCCAAGTCTCTCTCTCTCCTCAGGCCTCCCTATTCCCTGAGACACAACAATGTTGAAATCAAACCAAGTAATAACCCGACAATGGCCTCCAAGTATTCGAGTGAAAGGAAGAGTCACATATCTCTCACTTTAAATCAAAAGGTAGAAATGATTAACTTAGTGAGGGCAGGTATGCCAAAAGCCAAGACAGGCTGAAAGCTAGGCCTCTTGCACCAAACAGTTAACCAAGTTGTGAATGCAAAGGAAAAGTTTTGTTTTTGAAGAAAATTAAAAGTGTCACTCTAGTGAAAACAGGAATGATGAGAGAGAAACAGTCTTATTGCTGATATGGAGAAAGTTTTAGCCTCCAGTTTTAGTATTCAGTTTTAGTCTAGATGCTAAAGCTAGCCACAACATTCCCTAAGCCAGAGCCTAATCTAGAGCAAGGCTCCAGGTCTCTCCAAGTCTGTGAAAGCTGAGAGAGGTGAGGAGAAAAATTGGAAGCTAGCAGAGGTTGGTTCATGAAGTTTAAGGAAAGAAGCCACGTCCGTAACACAGAAATGCAAGATGAAGCAGCAAGTGCTCATGTGGAAGCTTCGCCAAGTTAGCCAGAAGATCTAAGATAACTGATAAAGGTGGTTACACTAAACAACAGATTTTCAATGTAAATTCTAAAGCTTTCTAGTAGATGAAGATGCCACCTAGGACTTTCATAGCTAGAGAGGAGAAATCAATGCCTGGCTTCAAAGCTTCACAAGACAGGCTGACTCTCTTGTTTGGGGCTAATGAAGCTGGTGACTTTAAGTTGAAGCCAGTGCTCATTTTCTATTCTGAGAATTCTAGGGCCCTTAAGAATTGTACTAAATCTATTCTGCATATGCTTTATCAATGGAACAACAAAGCCTGGTTGGCAACACATTTGTTTTTAGCATGGTTTACTGAATATTTTAAGCCCACTGTTAAGACCTACTGCTCTGAAAAATATTTCAAAATATTATTGCTCATTGACAATGCACCTAGTCACCCAAGAGTTCCAATGGAGATATACAAGAAGATTAATGTTGTTTACCTGTCTGCTAGCACAATATCCATTTTTCAGCCATGGATCAAGGAGTAAGTTCAACTTTCAAGTCTTATTGTTTAAAAAATACATTTTGTAAGGCTTTAGATGTCATATGGGCAAAGTAAACTGAAAAACTTCTGGGAAAGATTTTCCATTGTAGATGCCATTAAGAACATTAATGATTCATGGGAGAAGGTTAAAATATCAATGTGAACAGAAGTTTGAAAGAAGTTGGTTTCAACTCTCATGAATGACTCTCAGGGACTCAAGACTTCGGTGGAAGAAGTAACAGTAGATGTGTTGGAAATAGCAAGAGAACTAGAATTAGAAGTGGATCCTGAAGATGAGACTGACTGCTACAATCTCATAGTCAAATTTAAAGGGATGAAGAGTTGCTTTTTATAGATGGGCAAAGACAGTGGTGTCTTGAGATGGAATCCACTCCTGGTAAAGATACTGTGAACATTGTTGAAGTGGCAACAAAAGACTCAGAATTATACATGAACTTAGCTGATGAAGCAGTGGCAGGGCTTGAATGGATTGTGTCCCATTTTGAAAGAAATTCGACTTTGGGTGAAATGCTATCAAACTACAGAGAAATCTTTGTAGAAGGAAGAGTCAATTGATTTGGCAAAGTCAATGTTGTCTTAGTTTTAAAAATTTCCACAGACACCCTAGCCTTCAGCAACTGCCACTGTGATCAGTCAGCAGCCATCCACATTGAGGTTGTGGAAAAGAGCCATCTACCCTTTCTATCAGCAAAGCGATTATGACTCACTAAAGGCTCAAATATTCATTAACACTTTTTAGCAATAAAGTATTTTAAATCAAGACATGTATGTTTTTGAACACACAATGCTATTACACATTTATAGACTATAGTGTAGGGTAAACATAACTTTTACATGCGCTGGAAAACCAAAAAATGTGTGTGACTCGCTTTATTGTGATATTTATTTTATTGCAGTGGTTTGGAACCAAACTCAAATATCTCTGAGGCATGCATGTACAATAAATAGTGTTGGTTGAAGAGGATGACAACTGATGCTGGAGAGTTGTAATATCCTGTGATTGTACAAAAATGCCACAGGATTAAGAAGAGATCTAGAAAGTGTGGTTCCTACACTTTTGTCTTTCATATACCAGTAATAGTTCAAAAAAAGATTTGAGGGAACTAAATAAGACCATTAAAAACATCACAATATTTTATCAATCCAATTTTTATAAAAAAAAGAAAATCTTTTTTCACATGAATTTAGAAGGCCATAAACATAGGATAAAGAATGTCTCATCCTGAGGGCAGCATTTTTGATGTGAACGGATTCTAAGTCTATCCCTTCTGGAGCAGATTTGCGAACTTGCATTTGGAAGCCTTTGGGCCAATATATGTGGTGCCTGCTCTGACTCCCTCTCCCGGTAAATCTAGCATGTTATTGTCTTTATTTATTATTATTATATTGAGACAGGGTCACACTCTGTCACCCAGACTGGAGTGCAATGGCACGATCTTGGCTCATTGCAACCTCCGCTTCCTGGGTTCAAGCTATTCTCCTGCCTCAGCCTCCTGGGTAGCTGGGACTACAGGTGCGTGCCACCACATCCAACTAGTTTTTGTACTTTTAGTAGAGATGGGGTTTCATTATGTTGGCCAGGCTGGTCTTGAACTTCTGACCTCAAGTGATCCACCTGCCTCGGCCTCCCGAAGTGCTGAGATTACAGGCATGAGCCACAGTGCCAGCCTTGTCTTTAAAACTAACTTTTGTTTATAAAACATCCTTCCTCAGGGCCCCAAAGATGAGGTTTCAGGAAGTTTGGTAGATCCTTATATATATAATGGAGCAGGTTAAAAATAACCACGTGGTGGAGAATTGCTTGTGGAACATTCTTCCTGGTGAGAGCAGCACATGTGCTGAGGAGAGAGGGAGATTGTGGAAGTAATAATAGCTCTGTGAAATTATAGTTAAATTATCACACATGGCCAGGAGAAAAGCCACGAATTATTTATTCGTTGGCATTTAGAGGTATATTCAGTAATCAATCCAGGAGTCTGATTATTCTCTAAATCCAATTATCCTGGTGATGTAGACAATCCTACAGAGGAGACAAACTCTGCAGAGGAGCTACTGAAATTCTAGAATCTTCTTTCTTCCTTTTATGCTGCCTGCCCCATCCATAATAGAGATTTATCAGTATTTGAGTTTGCATGAACTGGGCAAACTCAAAACTGGGCAGACCTCAAGGAAGTGGGCTGGCTTGGAGCTAGATCAGATTCAGAAATAAAATAAAAAGGCACTTTATGCGGACATACTGTGTGATGGTAAAATAAAATAAAAATAAATAAATAAATAAAAAGACACTGTGCTGTGTTCCATTACAGCACAGGCTCAAACAGGATGTTTATAAATGGAACCTGAAAATTTGTTGTACAGAAACAGTTTTTTTTGCTGATTTAGGGAAGAATAAGAGACTAATTATGCAGGCTCACCTAACAACAACAAAAATGTATTATGCATTAAAATCTGTTTTGCTTTTTAAAAATAAATAGCTCTTAAGCAGACACTGAAATTAACAGATTTCAATGTCAAAAGATTAAAATTTCCCACCTCACCACAAAATATTATCCTTTATCTATAGCATATGTTTCAATTGGTTCTGCAATTATATTTGATAGTTATTTTTTTCCCACCAACAGTTTTTTTAATTTTGAAAATATTATCTTTGTTCAATTTTTTTTTCATTTGTGTGCTCTACAAGAAGTGGGTATTTCTACTTTCTGGGGATAATCTTCTACAGATTAAAATAACACTATGATAATGCTAAAGAAAACACTAAGATGAAAAACATTTCCACAGAAAATATGTCATCAGTCTCTAAGAATAAAATCAACAACATCATTTATAAAACATATTTTAAAAGGCACTACTTAGTTTTTTTCCCTGTCATTGTACATTATAAATAAGTACAGAAAAGAACAAATAGCATGCATGTACAGTTTAATGAATAATTATAAGGCGACTGCCCAGGTAACCACAATTGAGTAGGAAATTGAACATTGCCAGCCCCGAAGGAAGTCCTTCCCAATCACTTCCCTCATTGTCCTTTAGAGACAACAGATGTCTTACATTTTAAAATGACAATTTCTTGCTTTTAAAAAAGTTAAGCTACCTATCTAAGCATCCCTAAACAATGTAGTTTAGTTTTGTCTGCTTTTGAATTTATATCTCTAGCTGCTTTTAAGATTTTCTTTTTGTCTTTGGTTTTCAGCAGCTTTACTAAGATACATGTTGGAATTTTTTGCCCCTCCTGAATCTTCTGCTGGTTTTGGAAAATTCTGTGCCATTATGTCTTCAAATATTGCTTCTACTTCATTCTCTCTTTCCCTTTGTTCTGATCTCTGATTATATTAGACCTTTGTTTATGTGATTTTCTGTATTTTCCACTCTTTTACTTCTCCATTTGCCATTCAGGATTTTATTCCTGATCTATCCTCTTCTAAGTTACTGTTTCTCTTCAGCTTTATCTAATTTGCTCTTAAACCCACTCACTGAATTCTTAATTTCAGATATTGTCATTTTTAGCTTTAGAATTTCCATCGATTCTTTTAAAATAATTTTCTTATCTACTGGAATCTCTCATTTTGTCATCTACATTTATATTTTATAACTTTAATATCCAGATTGTTTGTGGGTGTATTTCTATTTGCTGCTTTTAAAAAATTCTACATTTTTGTTCAAAAAAATTTTTTTCTTTTCAAATTACTGGTTAATTTTGATTGGGTTCTGCAAAGTGTATGTAGAAAATTGTAGGGATTATTTCAGGCTTTTGCTGATTTTTATCTTCTAGAGAGAAGTTACTGTTTTATCTGTCAGTCAGTTAGACTAGGGACTGATCAACTTAATTTGGTTAAATATTGAGCTGATTGAATACTAGAGTCTGGCCGGGCATGGTGGCTCTTGCCTGTAATCCCAGCACTTTGGGAGGCCAAGGCAGGTGGATCACTTGAGGTCAGGAGTTCGAGACCAGCCTGGCCAACATGGCAAAACTTACTCTCTACTAAAAATACAAAAATTAGCCAGGCATGGTGGCAGTTGCTTGTAATTCCAGCTACTCGGGAGCCTGAGGCAGGAGAATCGCTTGAACCCAGGAGATAGTAGAGGTTTAAGTGAGCCGAGATTGCACCACTGCACTCCAGCCTGGGTGACAGAGTGAGACTCCATATTAAGAAAAAAAAAAAAGAAAGAAAAAAGGAAAGAAAAGAAAACAAAACTGGACTCTAGTCCTCGTGAGGGGTCCATTTCCGGTTTATCCTTCCTTCTGAGGTGAGACTGTTTGGGATTCTCAACAAAAGCCAGAGCCTCTCTGCAGGCTGTGAACTTCAGTACCCAGTCCTACTAATTCTGCCCGGCTTCTCAGTCTCTTAGCTACCACTTACTGTTTACATTCTCAGCCTCTCAGCTCTCATCTTCAAGTTGGTATATGCCTTGAGGGCAAAACCGTTTCAAACTTTGGGCTTACTTCTCTGTGCTATCTTCCTCTCCTAAACCTTGACCAAGTCCTTGCTGCTTTTGTAGAGTTCCAAAAACCTTTTTCTTAATTGTGGTTGTCAAATGATCCTTTATTAAGTTATATTTCAATGCTCTTTAATTAGTTAGGCATTCCACTGTCCCACCGTTGATGTCATCTATGATATCCTGAGAGTGGTGGCCATCACCCCTGCAGCCCACAGACTGGGCAGTCCCCAGGATCTCTTTAACAGTTCTGGAGAGCTCTCGGGCTAAAGATCAATGCCCTATCTATCTGTCACCGTTGACAATCTCATCAAAAGTGGTATTTCCACTGTGTTTAATGTTTGTCTCTTTCTTTTAGTCTCTTGAAAGTTCCTTGAGGTCTTTGATGATCAGTACAGAGGCAGAAGTTACCACCTCAATCTGGGCCAGTCTGTTCTGAATGGTCAGTTTCACTATAATCCTAGACCCTTCCAGTCACCGGTTGCCTTGATGATGTTGTCACCAACCTTTTTTGGAGACAGACATGACAGACAATGAGGTCTTGCTCTGTTGCCCAGGCTGGAGTGCAGTGGCACAATCATAGCTCACTGCAGCCTTGAACTTCTGGGCTCAAGCAATCCTCCCACCACAGCCTCCTGAGTAGCCAATACAGTCATGTACCACCATGCCTCACTAAATTTTTTATTTTTTGTAGAGACAGGGTCTTGTTATGTTGCCCAGGCTGATCTCAAACTCCTGGCCTCAAGTGATTCTCATGCCTCAGCCTCTGAAAATGTGGGATTATAGGTGTGAGTCATTGAACGTGGCCCTTCAATTTTATTTTTCTATGTGATTTTTTTAGTATGGCTATTCAATTCAATATCTCCAGCACTAGTTATTGAAAAGTCTACCACTACGCCCTGGGTCGCCAGTGTTGCTTCTGTGATCTATCACTGTGCCTTATGTTCCATTTGTCTGTTCCTAGACTAATATCATACTATTTACATTACTATGGATTTAAAAATAAGTCTTGAGATCTGGTAGATCTCAAATTCACCCACCTTCTCTTCTTCAAAGTTTTTGGCTATTTTTGGCTCTTTGTATCTCCATATACATTTTAGAATTAGCTTGCCAAGTTTTACCAAAAAGATTAAAGCAAAGCAAATCAAAACCAAAACAGACTTATTGATATTGTACTAAATTGCCACTTCACAATACTGAGTTTTTTAATGCATTGATATTATATATTTTGCCACAATGCAGATCTCCTTTACTCACTTTCAATAAGATTTTATAATTTTTTTCATAGATGTATTTCATATCTTTTGTTAGCTTTATTCCTAGATATTACATATTTTTATGACTATAACTGAATTTAGTACATTGATTTGATATTTGTTGTAACCCTTATACAACTCTCTCCCCAATAAGATGTAAAATAAAAAGCACTCTTATTTTATTCCTGATCTCAACGTGAAATTTGTTTATTTATGTAGAGATGGGACCTTGCTGTGTTGCCCAGGCTGAACTCAAACTCCTGGACTCAAGTGAACCTTCTGTCTAAGCCTCCTGAGTAACTGGGAATACCTGTCAGGGGGAAATTTTTGTGACTGAGGAAGTTCCCCTCTAGTCTTAGGTTGCTAAGGTGTTTGTTGTTTGTTTGTTTGTTTTAATCATGAATGTGTGTTGAATTTTCTATCACACTATTCTTCTTGTTTCTATTGTTTTTTTCCCTCTAATCTGTTAATGTAGTGAATTACAGTAATCGATTGTCTAAAGTTAAACTTATCTTGAGTTCCTGAAGTAGAAAAATCTGATATTGAAATAAGTTTGCTAATTATTTGTTCAGAATTTTTGCATGTATATTCATAAGTAAAGTTGGCGTGGAATTTTCCTGTTTCATAACATCTTCACTAAAGTTTCTACTAAGGTTATGTAAACTTCATAAAATAATTTGGGGAGTATTCCTGCTTTTCTATTTTCTAGAATAGTATGTGTAAAATTATTTCTTATTTGCATGTTGGTGTATACTCTGTTGCAGCCATCTAAGCTTATAAATTGCTTTTGTGGAAAGATCTTTGACTTCTGATTCAGTTTCTTATGGTCATGTGACTATTCAGGTTTTCAGTTTCCTCTTTAGTTACTTGTATGTTCTGTTTTTCTAGAAACTCATTTCATCTAAATTTTCTAATATATTAGTAAAAAATAATTCATAATAGATTTTAATCTTTTTTCATTTAAAGAATCTACATTTACTTTCTTTTTTCATTCTTAATATTTGTTATATGCATGATCTTTTTTCCCCTAGATTAATCTCATGAGAGGTTTATCAATTTAATTATGATTTTGCTTTGTTAATCATTTTCTCTATTGCATATTTGCTTTCTATTTTATTAATTTCTACTCTGAACTTTATTATTTCCCTGCTTCTATTTCCTTTGGGTTTATTTTGCTGTTCTTTTTAAAATTTGTTAAAATTGATTCTTATTTCATTAGTTTTTACCTTTATTTTTATTTTATTTTTTTATTTTTATTTATTTATTTTTTTGAGACAGAGTCTCACTCCGTCACCAGGCGCCAGGCTGGAGTGCAGTGGCGTCACCTCGGCTCACTGCAACCTCCGCCGCCCGGGTTTAAGCAATTCTCCTGCCTCAACCCCCTAAGTAGCTGGGACTACAGGCGAGCGCCACCACGCCCAGCTAATTTTTCTGTATTTTTAGTAGAGACGGGGTTTCACCATGTTGACCAGGATGGTCTCGATCTCTTGACCTCGTGATCCGCCCTCCTCGGCCTCCCAAAGTGCTGGGATTACAGGCGTGAGCCACCGCGCCCGGCCTACCTTTATTTTTAATATTCAATATTTAGTGCTATAAATTTTAAGCACTATCTTAATTGTATCCTATGGTTTTTACATATGGTATTTTCAAATGCTATAGTAGTATCCAGACTTTTTCTAAACTGATTGTATCGGTGTATGTGCTGGCCAGGAGTACATGAAAGTTCTGGTGGCTCTAGTCAATACTTGATACCACCACTCTTTAATTTTAGCTATTCTTCTGTAGGCATTTAGTAGTATTTCATCATTGGCTTATTTTGGATGTCTAAATAGCTAAGTTTCATAAGTTAATTGGATATTTGGGTATCTTTTTTTATGTTTTTTCAAGTTAATTGCCTAATTTTTAATGTAGCTATTTGGCCAATTTTTATTGAGTTGTAGGAGCTTTTTGTATTTTGGATATGAGTCTCTTTTGAAGTCCAGTCTACCATATGCTTTTCACCCTCATGATAGAGACTTTTAATAACAAAAGTTATCAATTTTAATGCAATCCATTTATAATTTTTCTCTTTATGGTTAGTATTTTTTAATGTTTTTATTGTTGCCTATCCAAAGGCAATGAAGACATTTTCCTATATTAACTTCTGGATAACACTTAGAACTATGATAGACCTGGAAGGGGTTTTGGAATATATTATGAAATAAGAGCAAATCTATTCTTTCTATTTTGTTTTCCAATTGAACCAATATCATTTATTGAAAACTCATTCTTTCCCCATTACTATGCAGTGCCACATTTCTTGTAAATTAAGTATCTATAAATGCCTTGTCTGTCTTTGGGCTCCCTCTTCTCTCTGACTGGTCTTATTTGTGTGTATTTATATTATGTATATTTTATACAGTTTAATATTATATATAATATATATTTTTGCCAGTATAACACTGTCCTAATTACTTATACTAAGTTTTGATGTCTAGTTGAGTAAGCTTCCCCATCTTCATCTTCTTCTTCCTCAAGCTTGTCTTGGCTGTTCTTTTCTCTTTATATTTTTATATGATTTTAAATTGTCTTATCAATCGTCAAACACACAGACACATTTTGATTGCGATATTATTGAATATCTACATAAATTTAGGGGCATTTACATTAACTAAGCATAATGTACATATATACTACTTAACATTTACGCTGTTGAGAATTCTAATCCATGAACACAGTAAATATCATTATTTATTTAGGTCTTCTTTAACTTTTCCAGTTATTGGTCACAAAAATACAATTGACTTTTGTGTCTTAACATTGTATCCAACAATCTTGATCAAGTCACATACTAATTCTAATAGTTTCTAGATTGGGGTTATGCAGCCTTGTAAAACTCACTTATTAACTCAATTTATCTAGAACCTTTTGTATTTTCCATGGATGCAATCATGGTGTCTGAATACTGATAGCTTATTTCTTCCATACATTTATTTCTTTTCCCATTTTACTTCACAGCCTGGGGTCTCCAGTGCAATGCTGAATTGCAGTGGTAATGACAGCCATCTTTGACTTGTTTCTAATCTTTCAACATTTTACTATTCAGGACAATATTTGATGTAAGTATTGGTAAGATACCATTTATCTTATGTAGGAAATTCTATTTCTAGTTTGCTAAGAGCTTGTTTGCAGATTTAAATAATAAGTTGTTTTTTTTTTAAATGTATTTCAATAGCTTTGGGAGTACAAGTGGGTTTTTTTTTTGTTACATGGATGAATTATATACTGGTGAATTCTGAGATTTTAGTGTACTCATCACCCAAGTAGTGTACATTGTACCTAATGTATAGTTTTTTGTCCCTAGCTCCCCTTTCATCCTCCCACTTCTGAGTCTCTAAAGTCCATTATATCATTCTGTATGCCTCTGTGTACTCATAGCTCAGCTCCCACTTATTAGTGAGAACATATGGTTTTGGTTTTCCACTTCTGTGTTATTTCACTTAGAATAATGACCTCCAGCTCCAACCAAGTTGCTGCAAAAGACATTATTTCCTTCCTTTTTATGGCTAATATTCCATGGTGTCTATATACCACACTTTCTTTATCTGCTCATTAGTTGATGGGCACTTAAGTTGGTTCCATATCTTTGCAATTGTGAATTGTCCTGCTATAAACATATGTCTGCATGTATCTTTTTCATATAATGGATCCTTTTCCTTTGGATAGATACCCAGTCGTGGGATTACTGAATCAAACGGTAGATCTACTTTTAGTTCTTTAAGGAATTTCCATACTGTTTTTCATAGAGGATATACTAATTTATTATTCATACAGCAATGTATAAGCCTTCCCTTTTCTCCACATCCATACCAACATCTATTGTTTTTTAACTTAATTATGGCCATTCTTGCAGGAGTAAGGAGGGTATCTATTGTGGTTTTAATTTGCATTTCCTTGACTCTCAGTGATTTTGAGCATTTTTACATATGGTATTTTTACATATGTTTGTTGGCCATTTATATGTCTTCTTTGGGGAAATGTCTGTTCATGTCCTTTGCCCAGCTTTTGATGGGATTGTTTTTTTTCTTGCTGATTTGTTTGAGTTATTTGTAGATTCTGGATACTAGTCCTTTGTCAGATGTACAGTTTGCAAATATTTTCTCCATTCTGTGGGCTGTTTACTCTGATGATTATTTCTTTTGCTGTGCAGAAGCTTTTTAGTTTAATTAGGTTCAATTATTTATTTTTGTTTTTGTTACCTTTGCTTTTGGGGTCTTAGTCATGAATTCTTTGCCAGGCCGATGTCTAGAAAGAGTTTTTCCAACATTATCTTCTAGAATTTTTATAGTTTCAGGTCTTAGATTTAAGTCTTTTATCCATCTTCAGTTGATTTTTTTTATTGTATTTTAGGTTTTGGGATATATGTGAAGAACATGCAAGATTGTTGCATAGATACACACATGGCAGTGTGATTTGCTGCCTTCCTCCCCATCACCTATATCTGGCATTTCTCCCCATGCTATTTCTCCCCAACTCCCCACCCCTCACTGTCCCTCCCCTATTTCCCCCTGACAGACCCCAGTGTGTAATGCTCCCCTCCCTGTGTCCATGTGTTCTCATTGTTCAACACCCACCTATGAGTGAGACCATGCGGTGTTTGATTTTCTATTCTTGTGTCAGTTTGCTGAGAATGATGGTTTCCAGGTTCATCCACGTCCCTACAAAGGACATGAACTCATCGTTTTTGATGGCTGCATAGTATTCCATGGTGTGTATGTGCCACATTTTCCCTGTCCAGTCTATCATTGATGGGCATTTTGGTTGGTTCCAAGAGTTTGCTATTGTAAACAGTGCTGCAATGAACATTCGTGTGCATGTGTCCTTATAGTAGAACGATTTATAATCCTTTGGATGTATACCCAGTAATGGGATTGCTGGGTCAAATGAAATTTCTATTTCTAGGTCCTTGAGGAATCGCCACACTGTATTCCACAATGGTTGAACTAATTTACACTCCCACCAACAGTGGAAAAAAGTGTTCCTATTTCTCCACATCCTCTCCAGCATCTGTTGTCTCCAGATTTTTTAATGATCACCGTTCTAATTGATGTGAGATGGTATCTCAATGTAGTTTTGATTTGCATTTCTCTAATGACCAGTGATGATAAGCATTTTTTCATATGTTTGTTGGCCTCATGTATGTCTTCTTTTGTAAAGTGTCTGTTCATATCTTTCACCCACTTTTGAATGGGGTTGTTTGTTTTCTCTTGTAAATCTGTTTTAGTTCTTTGTAGATTCTGGATATTAGCCCTTTGTCAGATGGGTAGATTGCAAAAATTTTTTCGCATTCTGTTGGTTGCCGATTCACTCTAATGACAGTTTCTTTTGCTGTGCAGAAGCTGTGGAGTTTGATTAGGTCCCATTTGTCTATTTTGGCTTTTGTTGCCAATGCTTTTGCTGTTTTGGTCATGAAGTCCTTGCCTACACCTACGTCCTGAATGGTTTTGCCTAGGTTTTCTCCCAGTGTTTTTAAGAAGTTAGGTCTTATGTTTAAGTCTTTAATCCATCTGGAGTTAATTTTAGTGTAAGGTGTCAGGAAGGGGTCCAGTTTCTGCTTTCTGCACATGGCTAGCCAGTTTTCCCAACACCATTTATTCAACAGGGACTCCTTTCCCCATTGCTTGTTTTTGTCAGGTTTGTCAAAGATTGGATGGTTGTAGATGTGTGATGTTGCCTCGGAGGCCTCTGTTCAGTTCCATTGATCTATATCACTGTTTTGGTACCAGTACCATGCTGTTTTGATTACTGTAGCCTTGTAGTATAGTTGAAGTCCAGTAGTGTGATGCCTCCCACTTTTTTTTTTTTTTTTTTTCTCAGAATTGACTTGGCTATGCGGGCTCTCTTTTGGTTCCTTATGAAGTTTGAGGTGGTTTTTTCTAGTTCTGTGAATAAGGTCGTTGGTAGTTTGATAGGGATAGCATTGAATCTATAAATTTCTTTGGGTAGTATGGCCATTTTTATGATATTGATTCTTTCTGACCATGAACATGGAATGTTTCTCCTCCATCTGTTTGGGTCCTCTCTTATTTCATTGAGCAGTGGTTTGTAGTTCTCCTTGAAGAGGTCCTTTACATCCTTTGTTAATTGTATTCCTAGGTATTTTATTCTCTTTGTAGCAATTGTGAATGGCAGTTTGTTCTTGATGTGGCTCTCTTTAAATCTGTTATTGGTGTATAGGAATGCTTGTGATTTTTGCACATTGATTTTGTATCCTGAGACTGCTGAATTTGCTTATCAGTTTCAGGAGATTTTGGGTTGAGGTGATGGGGTCTTCTAAATATACAATCATGTCATCTGCAAATAGAGACAATTTGACTTCCTCCTTTCCTATTTGAATTCGCTTTATTTCTTTTTCTTGCCTGATTGCTCTGGCTAGAACTTCCAATCCTATATTGAATAGGAGTGGTGAGGAGGGCATCCTTGTTGAGTGCCAGATTTCAAGGGGAATGCTTCCAGTTTTTGCCCAGTCAGTATGATATTGGCTGTTGGTTTGTCGTAAATAGCTTTTATTATTTTGAGATATGTTCCGTCAATACCTAGTTTATTGAGGGTTTTTAGCATAAAGGGCTGTTGAATTTTGTCAAAGGCCTTCTCTGCATCAGTTGAGATAATCATGTGGTTTTTGTCTTTGGTTCTGTTTATGTGGTGAATTACGTTTATAGACTTGCATATGTTGAACCAGCCTTGCATCCCTGGGATGAAGCCTACTTGATCATGGTGGATAAGTTTTTTGATGTGCTGTTGCAATCATTTGCCAGTATTTTATTGAAGATTTTTGCATCTGTGTTCATCATGGATATTGGCCTGAAGTTTTCTTTTCTTGCTGAGTCTCTGCCAGGTTTTGGTATCAGGATGATGTTGGTCTCATAAAATGATTTGGGAAGGATTCCCTCTCTTTGGATTGTTTGGAATAGTTTCAGAGGGAATGGCACCAGCTCCTCTTTGTACGTCTGGTAGAATTCGGCTGTGAATGCATCTGGACCTGGGCTTTTTTTGGGTGGTAGTCTCTTAATTGCTGCCTCAACTTCAGCCCTTGTTATTGGTCTATTCAGGGTTTTGGCTTCTTCCTGGTTTAGGCTTGGGAGGATGCAAGTGTCCAGGAATTTATCCATTTCTTCCAGGTTTACTAGTTGATGTGCATAGAGATGTTTGTAATAATCTCTGATGATGGTTTGTATTTCTGTGGAATCTGTGGTGATGTCCCCTTTATCGTTTTTTATTGCATCTATTTGATTATTCTCTCTTTTCTTTTTTATTAATCTGGCTAGCGGTCTGTCTGTTTTGTTGATCTTTTCAAAAAACCAGCTCCTGGATTTATTGATTTTTCGAAGGGTTTTCTGTGTCTCTATCTCTTTCATTTCTGCTCTGATCTTTTTTTTTTTTTGAGACGGAGTTTAGCTCTTGTTACCCAGGCTGGAGTGCAATGGCGCGATCTCGGCTCACCGCAACCTCCGCCTCCTGGGTTCAAGCAATTCTCCTGCCTCAGCCTCCTGAGTAGCTGGGACTACAGGCACGTGTCACCATGCCCAGCTAATTTTTGTATTTTTAGTAGAGACGGGGTTTCACCATGTTGACCAGGATGGTCTCGATCTCTTGA
>PVKV010031972.1:0-20378 GCA_004027835.1 Alouatta palliata | reverse complement strand
GCAGTGGTGTGATCTCAGCTCACTGCAACCTCTGCCTCCTGAGTTCAAGTGATTCTCTTGCCTCAGCCTCCTGCGTAGATGGGATTACAGGCGTGTGCCACCTTGCCTAGCTAGTTTTTGTGTTTTTAGTAGAGACGGGGTTTCACCATGTTGGCCAGGCTGGTCTTGAACTCCTGACCTTAAGTGATCTGCCTGCCTCAGCTTCCCAAAGTGCTGGGATTACAAGTGTTAGCCACCGGGCCCAGCCAAACTAGGACTTTAGAATAGAGTGGTCCCTCCAAAGGGAGGTGTTTTGTTTTCTATTTTGTTTTGTTTTAGGACAGGAAAAACAAAATGATTGTAAGTAGAGAGGAAAGAATCAGTATAGAGAGGAGATGAAGAGGTGATTAAAGGAAAAGAGGTAATTAACTAGATACGTCCTGGAAGAAGCAGAGGGAGAGCCCAGGGGAGAGACTGGCCTTAGATAGAGGAAGAATTTCATCCAGAATCTACAGAAGCAGGAAGAGGGCCTGAGCAGTGAGGCGAAGGAGGAGGAAACAAAGGAGTCTGTGTGACTTTCTCCATCTGATGAGAAGTGACTTTACTGACAGATTGTGAAAGAGTAGTGGTAGCTTTGGGGGCTGTAGAAAGATTTGAAATAGGCACTGTGAAGAATGGAAGATCACCTGGAATGATTAAAAAGATAGCAGGGCATCACTGAGGTGCCAGCTGAGGTAGAGTAGCATGAATTTTTAGTGAAATTAATTTAAAAAATATTCTTGTTACTTTTTCGAGCAAATACAGCAGCCAGGCACAGGGGCATAGAAATTCAGAGTGGCTAAAATGGATTGAGAGTAGAAATCAGATGATTCCTATAAGGAAAGCTTCATATGAAAATTCACTGGAAATTAGTCAAATAATTGCTTCATTACAGATTTCACTTTGTCAATGTTTCTTTTCCCTTAATTTTTATAGTCAAATATGTACTTCTATAAAGAGGTAGGACAATATCCTGTACTTTAAATGTTAACCAACCAGGTAATGCCATTAGAATTTCTAAAGCTTCTAGCTCACAGTTGCTTCTCATACATTATATATTTCTAGGCTGGAAAAACTAATAACATCCTTTCTGGAAGACCAGGATCCAGAGAGTAGATTAGAGGTTGGCGCTGATATGCGTAAAATTCATCACTGTTTTCATCATTTAAAGGTAAACTTAAATGTTTCCCCAAAGAAGCCATTTTCAGCTGTGTTCAAACTGCAAAAAAGCTTTTCTAGTTGACCAATTCTTGGAAGGTTAGGATCCAGCATTGCATGCCCAGAAAATAGTACGATCTTTGAACCAATAGTCTGATTATCATTGAGTTTCTTCAGAAATTATATCTTACTTGTCAGTAAATAAACTCAGGCCATGGACTTCTAATTCTTTTGCCAGGAACCTCTACCTTCTACACAGAATAGTTCCATATTTTAAAAAATATATTTTCCTCCCCGAGGGGAGCATCACATACTGAGGTCTGTTGGGGGGAACAGGGGAGGGACAGTGTGGGGTAGGGAGGTTGGGGAGGGATAACATGGGGAGAAATGCCAGATATAGGTGACGGGGGGATGGAGGCAGCAAACCACATTGACATGTATGTACCTGTGCAACAATCCTGCATGATCTGCACATGTACCCCAGAGCCTAAAATGCAATAATATATATACATATAATTATATATATATATATTTTTCAAGCTATAGCAAGAGCATTGCATTCTGCATTTTTTCAACAGTTTGATATACCCATATGATATTTCAGTTTTTCTCTGCCTTAGGTTTTAATTTTCATGATGAGGGGGTGGGAATATCATCACTTTTACTTCTAGCTTGATTGTATTTTTGCATACTTCATTAAGATAATAAACATTTGTTGTGAGTTACTAAGGACCAGGTATAGATAAGGCAGAGTTTAATAAGCAAGTCATGGAGAAGACAGATGTTGTAAAGAATAATCACAATACCTGATAAGTACTAGAATAAAAGTGTGAATTAAGTGGAATGATATATAGAGAAAGGGAAAGGAGTCCAAGAGGAGATAATGTTGAGTAGGAATTTCCCAAGTCAGGGAAGGAGAGATAAGATACGGGGGATGAGGGGAATGGGGAAGGAAGAGAGAAAAGAAGGCAGGTAGAAGGGAGAAAACATGCCAAGCCAAAAAAGCAACTTTATCGCAAAGACATTGCGCCTGCATCAGGCAGGTCACACATGCCTGATGTGTGCAGGGAATGGTTAAAGGAAAAACAGTCAAAGAAACAAAGAAATCTGGACTAGAGATACGGATGCTAAGCTCTTACTTCATCTTACAGAAACTATTGAATGACAAGAAGATCTTTGGAAACAATACAGTCTCCTCTGAAAGCAAAGACCAGGACCGTCAAGAACCATTAAAAGAAGAAGAATATAGAAAGCTACAAGATATTCTAAAGCAGAGAGATAATGAAATCAGTATCCTTTCTAAAGTGAAGAAGAAACTTCCTCTCTCCTGTTTGAAAGGGGTAAACAACATTCTTTCCTGAGCTGCATGGCTGAGCTCCCCACCTAGCTTCCAATTCACATTGCTTCTTTCCATTGAGAAGTCAAATGTCCCTTCAGCAAAGTACTGCAACTAGTGAAAAAGTGTTTCTGTAAAAGAAAAAAAAAAAAGTGTTTGTTTTTAGCCTGACATGGTTACTCTTGCAAGGAACATTTTAGTTTACTTCAAAGTATGAGCTTTTTTACACTATCTTTTAACATTAATCTTAAAAAATATATTGTTTGGCTCCTCTGTTTGTTCTTTTTGTTTTAGCCCTGAGCCAGTAAGTTAGCTGGTTATCTTTAGCGAGCTGACCGGACACCAGGCTGACCACAGCCTCACCATGGCCCAGAATTTGTGGCTGGTGCGTGGGTGAAGCTCAAATGATGGCTGAAAAACGACAAATGGTATTTAGCTTATGAAGAGCAGAGATTGATTTAAATTTAACTTCTTATTTAAAAGCCAAATCTAGTGCTGTGAGTTCCACTTACAAATGTTCCCAAATTCGGAAGTGAGTATAGATGAGTGTTCAAGATAGAATTCTTTTTTTTTTTTTTTTTTTAGCTAAACTGATCAGTACCAAATAAGATAGAATTCTTGCTGGCTCCAGGAGGCAGTGTATTTTGGGTGCTGAAAGTGGTAGTAGCCCATGGGAGCATGTGCTGCCTCTAGTTGTAGACTAAGTGGTTACTTCTAAGGAGCCCCCTATCGGGCTGGTTGGACCTCAGGCCTCCCGGATCATTATTCAGTACTGTTTCTCATTTTATCTTTCAAGCTTCTTGTAAAAAGATTTTGACATTTTCATTGCTTTTGAAGAATTTAAACATGCACAAGAAATCCTTTCGGGCCGTTCTTTACAAACAGATATTTTTGTTGATTTTAAAAAATTACTAAGAGACACTTTCGCTTCAGCTATTTATGCAAAATGCATGAAAATAGTCTACACAAAGGAAACCCAGTCATAAAGAGGTAAAAACATACCAAATGTGAGGTAGGCTGCCTGATTAACTTCAGTCTCTGATTTTACTTGAGTATTAGCAGATTCTGTGTGTCAGATTCAAGGGAGTTTTAGCTGCCTTGTTATCTGGCCAGGAACATTGGGTTCAGCTGAGAATTACCCCCACCCCTACGCAAGCCTTTGTCCGTCAGTGCTGCCCACGGTGTTGTCACCCTTGCATTCCCTTTCCTTCCTCTTACACCGTACATCTCCAAGCATGGTCTCCGCCTGGACCTCAGTCCTGGCCCCAGCCCCAGTCTGAGCTCTGCTTCTTTTCCTGGCCTTGATCCTAGTCTAGGATCTTCTCCTTTAATTGCTCCTACCAACTTCTTAATCCCCGTCTGGGCTTATGAATGTCTGCACATATAGGAGGGATGAAACGAGATATGACAGAGAAAGAACAGTCCAAGCTTGTTCCTATATGTTTATTTTAAAAAGAGAGTGAAAGGGAGATATCCATCACCTCCCCTCCTTCACTGTGGTGACTCCAGGCATCGCTGTTCATGTGGGGCTACCCTAGATTCTTTGCTGACGGTCAGCAATTCAAACAGGGTTCCCTCTATCTGAGACGCATATTCAAAATGATGGGGAGTCAGAGTGGAAAGAATATTGCACTTCAATTCATACCTGGATTGAAATCCTAGCTCTTCATTTATTAGCTGTGTACCTACTCAATGAAATTGCTTTTTACTCTTCAGGAGCAGGAGCATAAGACCTGCTGAGAAAAGCCCATAAGTGGCTGGGCACGGTGGCCCATGCCTGTAATCCCAGCGCTTTGGGAGGCCGAGGCAGGCGAATCATGAGGTCAAGAGATCAAGACCATCCTGGCCAACATGGTGAAACCCTGTCTCTATTAAAAATATAAAAATTAGCTGGGCACAGTGGTGCACACCTGTAGTCCCAGCTACTCGGGGAACTGAGTCAGCAGAATCGCTTGAGCCTGGGAGGTGGAGGTTGCAGTGAGCTGAGATCATGCCGCTGCCCTCCAGCCTGGTGACAGAGCGAGACTCCATCTAAAAAAAAGAAAAAAGAAAAGTCCATAAGTGCTTTGAGCACTACCGAGTGTGATGTAATGGGAATTATGACTATGACGACAGTGAGTAGGCTCAGAAGAAGGAAGAATAGCAGCTAAGATTTAATCATCTCAAAGCTGTGCTTATCAAAGATCAACGACCAAGAAAGACTCCTGAAATTTCACAGTTACGTAGAGTCGGATGGAAGGATGTTTTCATGTCTTTCTTTGTAGAACCCAGAAGGCTAAGACTGTGACACAACAAATGGGAAAGATATAGCTTCTCGGAAATAAAAAAGCAATTATAATTGAGTTTAACAAAAGACAGTCATGCACCCAAATGATTGTGAACATCAGATCTTCTTGGAAAGGGAGTGAAAATGATGTCCTGTCAGTGACATCCTCAGTTTGAATAAAGTTCACACACCCCTTCACAAAATATATGACAGAGGGATTCATTACCCAGCAAAGTGCTTGGCACCGAGGCCACTCCTGTAAATGGGAGTGGGGAGGACAAGAAGGCGGGGGAAAGGTGAGAAGAAGGAAGGCAGCACAGAAGATAGATTCATATTGTGATCTTTATGACATGCACGCCAGAACGCATCATTATTCTGATGAAAATCTTCAAGGGGCTTCCCATGATACTCAGAATGAAACCACACTCCTTGCTCTGGTTTACAAGGCCCTGGGGGATCTTGTCCTGCCCACCCCCAACCTCATTTCTCACACCTCATCCCATGTGTGCTCTGCTTCAGGCACAGTTACCTCCTTGTTGTTCTTCTAACACGAGGTTCCTCAGCCTTGGCACTATCGACATTTGCAGCTGGATAATCCTTCATTGCGGGAGCTGTCCTGTGCATTGTATGATGTGGGATCACAGGTTTGCAGTATTGGGAGCCACAGCTGGGCCTGTTTCTCTTTCGGGATTTCGCCATTTCCTCTGCGTAGATGCTCTTCCTCTGGCTGGTTCTTCTTATGGCTCAGATCTCAGCTTAAAGATCACTCTTAGGCCTTTTGTACCACCCAGTGTAGAGCAGCCACCCAGTCACCCTTGAGCTTCTTCAAATTAGATATCTGGCACTCTGACGTTTTGTGTGTGTGTGTGTGTGTGTGTGTGTGCATGCACATGTGTGAGATCTCTTTCCCCAGTAAGACATCTGCTTCATGAGAGCAAGAAACTAGTCTGCCTTGTCATTGCTCTATACCGATGCCTAGAACAGGGCCTGGCATCTATAGCACAAGCTCCAACAAATATCACTGACTGAGGGATCAAACGGATATTGCCATTGGAGTGTGTGAACCAGTGGACGTGTATGATGACATTGGTAATCAGTTCCATACAAAGAGGAACAGCGCATTGGGCCAGAGCCCTCATCTTCTCTGTCATGTTAATGCTTAGACACTAAGAAGCTGTGAACATTTTTCGTAAGTACATGTTGTTTTGGGGCAAGGAATGGAAGCCACATCAGAGAGAGAAAAACTGATCATGCTCCCAGAAATCACCAAGTGGGAGTTAAAGCTGAAGAGGAGGATGAAGGTCAAATGACTTCCATGCTGCTTGCCCAAGAATAAATATAATCTGGGTCCCTCTCCCCATTTCTAAGTAGCAGTGTTCTCTCCCACACCATCGCACATTTAGACTCCCATTTTAATGAGCCTTCTTTAGGGATGCAAAGGCATTGAATTCATCTTACCACATATGCAATTAGAGTTCTGAGATCCTTAATAGGGATTCTGGTCTTTCCTTTTAGCGGATTGCACAAAAATCTCTTAGAGTTCTAGGCATCTTGAGCCCAGAATGAACGGCGAAGTAGGGTAGAGGGGAGTGGTTTTATCCTTTATTGTCAGTGGTCCTGGCATATCTCAGTGGCCCCCGAAACGTGCATTTTAAAATGGTATGTCTGTGCTAGTAATTCACTTCTTTTCAGTTCCATTTGAGTACAAAAATTAGTGGCTGAAATAGTCCCAATCTGAAGGTACTCTGCATAAGCATGTGTTGAGCTTGGAGTGCTCTGGCTGCACCTTTGTCACTGCACTGGCCACCAGGAGGAACGTGACTGATCTGCCAGCTGGGTGGGTTTCACCATTCTCCTCTCTGCTCTTCTGCTGCCTCCTGAGCAGGCGTGTGCTCGACCAGGGGGCTGGTACGTCTACATAGGCTTGTAAGTAAATTCACCTTTTATCTGGGAAGATGTATGTATACATAGTCTATTGTCTGCTGCTATTCAGCCTTCATTTGACTTTTTATAAGCACTTTCATAACATTGTTAAGATGTACCTGGTTTAAACTCAGAACATTTTGAAGTCCTTGGGTTTGCTAATTTTTCATAAATGGTGCTATATTGAAAGAAAGCCTCCTAAATTGTCCATAACTATATACAAGGCTTCAGTCAGTCTTTGCCACATGATAAATAACAAATGTTAGGCACATTAATGACACTTGGGACATTCGTGTTTTGATTACTATAAGCTAGTCATTAAGTCCTTAAGTCATGTTTCAGATATCCTGGTCAACATGTTAAAAAAAGAAAAGAAGAAAGTTCAGGAGGCTCTCTACTCACCTGCCAAGGATAGACGTGAATTCAGACACTCCCAGAGCCCACCCTTCCCCCCGGGAAACCCAGAAGAAGGCCAAAGAATGCCACTATCCTCAGCTCCCTCACAGGCCCAAGACTTCAGCACTTTGGGGTACAGATCCAGTTTGTTCCACAAGAAAACAGGTCAGTTGACTAAATTTCCAATATTTCTCATTGTCTGTAACGGATTTCAGTGTTGAACCCTTTAGTTTTAAATGTATCAGGATGAAGGCTCAAACAATTTCTTTGTTAGAATTATTTTTCATAACTATCAATTCTCAATTAAATACCAGTTTCCCAAGCTGATGACTGAACTGAGAGGAACCAAGTATGATTTTTTTTTTTTTTACTTTAGGTTCTGGGATACATGTGAAGGTCATGCAAGGTTGTTGCATAGGTGCATACACAACCAGGTGGTTTGCTGCCTCTATTCCCAAGTATGAATTTTCATAGAATTCAGCAGTATAATAGATGCGTTCAGGGTAAGAGTAAAAAAGTTAACTTTAGAGAAATGGAACAAAAACCTTTCTCTGATATGGGAGGAAAAGAATCAGATCAGATATTGCTGATGTGATGATGACGCAGTGTTTATTTCTAAATCCAAATGAGCTACCTGCAGGAAAACTCTTTAAAAATATTACCACAGCATTAAATGGCAATAAATTAAGAAAACTTTGTCAGATAATAGCATTTGGTGGGGTTGTGCCAACTCAGAGCCATCTTTCCTGTTGCCAGCTGTTGAGTGGTGTGGCAGTCCTGCTACTACAGACTGTGCTGGGAGCCCAGGTTCATTCATGTATGTTTCTGTTAGGCCAGCAGAGCATGATATGCACACAGGTGGCTGATGCCTTTCCCTTAAAGACATCGAGGAATCAGACCTATGGAATGTACTGGAACAAATGGGTAAAGCCTTTCCCTTTTTGGCTACATAAGTTGAAATTTTTTGTACAAAGATGTATGGAATGGTCTACCTGACACTCTTGGTTTTCTGAAGGATTCAGCCTGGGAATAATTAAGCAATGTGGTGCTCATTAAGAAGCACGTATTTTAGTTAAGGCAAGATTGAGAAGCATGGAAATATATATTGTGACATTATAGTTCTTTATCTCTTAATTCCATATCTCCTTGCTTTGAATATTTTTTTCAGCAACACAGTAGAATGAACTCAAAATCCCAGAAAACCAAAAATGCTGTTTTTACCATTTATCATGATGGCAGTGGAAGTATTAATGAAGATCAATAATTCCTCCCTGTGGTAGTTTTCTATACATCTTTGCTGGTTGGAAAAAAAAAAGTGGCCATCTGGATTACTGAATTCATTAATTTATTCATTCCTCTTTCATTCGATGAATGTTTATAGAATGCATCCTTTATTCTAGGCATAGTGCTAATTAGTATTATTATAGCCACAGCTTACATAGCCCCTATATACATCAGGTACTATTCTAAGTTCTCTGCCTGGATTAACTCATTTAATCTTTATCCTATAAGTTCTTGTTTTATTTCATATTACAGAGGAAAGCATACACGGGCAAATGCAGCCTCTGACCTCAGAGTATGTACAGACTGACAGGGAAGAGAGCACTTTGGGAGACTGAGGCGGGCAGATCACTTGAGGTTGGAAGTTCGAGATCATACTAACCAATATGGAGAAGCCCCATCCCTACTAAAAATACAAAATCAGCTGGGTGTGGTGGCGCATACTTGTAGTTCCAGCTTCTCTGGAGGCTAGGGCAGGAGAATCGCTTGTATCCAGGAGGTAGAGGTTGCAGTGAGCCGAGATTGCACCCTTGCACTTCAGCCTGGTCAACAAAAGCGAAACTCCGTCTCAAAAAAAAAAAAAAGAACAATTGATTACAAAAGTACACATCTGTATTACTGAGAAAGCACATACCAAGAACCCAGCTTCCAATTAAGACTAGAAAAATCCCAAAAGGGGAGTAAAGGTAGAGATGTGGCTAGAAGGAATACTGCAGGCAGAGAGAATCAATGGCTTGAATAGCTTTCCAGGCCTTTGTGGTGGAAAGGAGCATTTTAGGAAATACAAAAGCCAGGTCTGTTTAGGACCTGGAGAGTGAGAGGCTGGGAAGACAGGTTGATTGACATGGGCAGAAGGGATTGGCAGAGGCCACGAAGACTGCATGACCAGTTAGGAGGCCATGACAGCAGGCCAGGCCAAAGGACGGGGATGATGAGAGAAAGGCAGGGGCATCAGAAGTGTTTACGAGATCAAGTGGACAGGGATCAGTGGCAGATTGGATGTTGTGGGTAAAGGTGAGGATTGGCCCCCAGGTGTCTGGGTGGCTGGTGAGGCTTTTCATAGAGATAAGAAGCAGTGAGTACCTTCCCTGGCCCCACAATTTCCCCAGTTGACATTGTTGGCTATAGAGAGCATGGGATTGGCATCTCTGCTGAAATAAAATCAGTACTCATGTTAGAACCTCATGGCTCATGATAGAAGGAGCTCTGTTTAATGGCCTTTTCCAAAGACACACACTATTTTACTCATGCAGAAATGGCCTCAGATATCACTGCCCAGCCCCTTGTTGTGTGCCAGACCTTTTCTATTTCTATGTCTTCTTGCCCACACCATCTCCCTTGTCATAATTCTTCTTCCCCACAGCATCTTATAATCACTCTCCTTCCTTATAATTATAGTCAGGACTTTGAATAACTCTTTTCCTCCCTTGATATTGCTATTGAGACAGACTATAGATTTGCTTGGAGGATAAAATAAGTTTACTTGAATAGAAAATCACTAAAAAAATAATGGAAATTTTTTGTAAAGACCAAGTACAAATGACGTTACAGTTTTGAAGAAGAGCCTTCTATTTGAAAGGGTTTTTTAGTTGTTTTAACTGTCATTGGATATAGTTCTACCAGTGTAAACAGAGGTAGGCTCACAAATGGACTGATAATGATCTAACCATTTGGGGGAGGGATTCATTGGGGATTGATTTTTCTTTATTATTATTTTTTTTTGGCAAAACTACAAATAGGATGAAAATTGTGGATGAATCAAGGCGGTAAAGCAACAGGTAATAGGATAGTTCATTACAATGTTTAAGATTTTAGGAGCTGATCAGGCTTTTATTACTGCATTATTTTACATATAAGAAGCTTATATAAACTAAACCAAAAACAAAAAAAAAATTTAATACGTATGTTGTTTTGAAAGTAATTGCGCCTTATGTCAGTGTTACCAGTTTCTATTAACTGTCCCCAGGACTGCTTCTAATGCAGAAAGTAAGTAAATCTGACCATCTCTGAAACTGTTATGAAACTGTCTCCCCTTTGACAACCCTCTCCCATCTCCCATTCACCTCCACTTTACCACTTTATACTGAAAATAACTCCCGTCAAATTAGAAAATGAAAACAAATTCATTGTCCCCTAGAGAGCCCTGCAGAGTCATTGCACAAGCAGTCTGACAAGGCCAAGGAAGGTTAGGGGCTTGGGGCTTTTTGTTGTTGTTTTGGAGTTTAAATGTCTGTTTTTGTTTCATTGAAATGATAAGAGGGATTGTTCAGCTCCATAGTTGGGAAAGAGTTGTATTGTTCGAGTTAAAATAGGGGGAGTTTTAAGGTTGAATTTTTTAAAAAAAATTTCTGTTTTAGTTTTCCGACTGCCTGTTCTAAATAGTCACCTGGAACCAGTCAGTATTCCGAAAGCCCTGATGACTCACCGCCTCCTTTAACTCTTTGAGATGCCAGCAGAATTCACTCATCACAGATGATGCCACTGGCATTTCAGAAGGTGAAATGAAAACCAAAGCTGTAGCCTGGAGGCTCCAAACCCTTATCTCCTACTCCACGAGAATTTGTTGAGTCCCTGCTGTGTACATGTAAAGGCCCAGGTACATGTTGTAGGCAATGCCAAGGTGAACTAAGAATGGGTCTCTGGTTTGGGGAGCTTACATTTAAACAGTGGAGGCTGGCTTTGTATCCAAAAAGCAGAGACTAAAATGACAAGTGCTCTAAGCAGGAATTGGAAGAAATACTGTGGGAATTCAAAGGACAAGGGGAGGATTTAATAAGTAGATTGAGAAAAGTATTTCGGAGCAGGTGACATGAAAGTTAAATCTCAAAGGATGGGCAGAATTTGGACATTCAAAGATGGAAGAAAGAACATTTCATAACATTTCACTCTTAAAGTATAATGTGAACATTTGTACGTCTTCTTTAGAGAAATGTCTATCAGGTCACCCATTTTTTTTATTTTGTGTATATATATATTTATATATATATATATTATTGCACTTTACATTCTGGGTTACATGTGTAGAACATGCAGGATTGTTGCATAGGTACATACATGGCAATGCGGTATGCTGCCTCCATCACTGTCACCTATATCTGGCATTTCTCCCCATGTTATCCCTCCCCAACTCCCTACCCCCTGCTGTCCCTTCCCTAGTCCCCCCCAACAGACCCCAGTGTGTGATGCTCCCCTCCCTGTGTCCATGTGTTCTCATTGTTCAACAGCCACTTAGGAGTGAGAACATGCGGCGTTTGAGTTTTTGTTCTTGTATCAGTTTGCTGAGAATGATGGTTTCCAGATTCATCCATGTCCCTACAAAGGACTTGAACTCATCATTTTTTATGGCTGCATAGTATTCCATGGTGTATGTGTGCCACATTTTCCTTGTCCAGTCTATCATCAGTGGACATTTGGGTTGATTCCTGGTCTTTGCTATTGTAAACAGGGACTCAACGAACATACGTATGCATGTGTCTTTATAATAGAATAATTTATAATCCTTTGTATATATACCCAGTAATGGGATTGCTGGGTCAAATGGAATTTCTAGATCCTTGAGGAATTGCCACACTGTCTTCCACAATGGTTGAACTAATTTACACTCTCACCAACAGTGTAAAAGTGTTCCTATTTCTCCACATACTCCCCAGCATCTGCTGTCTCCAGATTTTTTAATGGTCGCCATTCTAACTGGCATGAGATAGTATCTCAAAGTGGTTTTGATTTGCATTTCTCTAATGACCAGTGATGATGAGCATATTTTTCATATGTTTGTTGGCTTCATATATGTCTTATTTTGAAAAGTGTCTGTTCATATCCTTTGCCCACTTTTGAATGGGTTTGTTTGTTTTCTTCTTCTAAATCTGTTTTAGTTCTTTGTAGATTCTGCATATTAACCCTTTGTCAGACAGGTAGATTGCAAAAATATTTTCCCATTCTGTTGGTTGCCGGTTCACTCTAATGATTGTTTCTTTTGCTGTGCAGAAGCTGTGGCGTTTGATTAGGTCCCATTTGTCTATTTTGGCTTTTGTTGCCAATGCTTTTGGTGTTTTAGTCATGAAGTCCTTGCCTATGCCTATGTCCTGAATGGTTTTGCCTACGTTTTCTTGTAGGGTTTTTATGGTGTTAGGTCTTATGTTTAAGTCTTTAATCCATCTGGAGTTAATTTTAGTGTAAGGTGGCAGGAAGGGGTCCAGTTTCTGCTTTCTGCACATGGCTAGCCAGTTTTCCCAACACCATTTATTAAACAGGGAATCTTTTCCCCATTGCTTGTTTTTGTCAGATTTGTCAAAGATCAGATGGTTGTAGATGTGTGGCATTGCCTCTGAGGCCTCTGTTCTGTATCACTAGTTTATATCTCTGTTTTGGTACTGGTACCAGTACCATTCTGTTTTGATTACTGTAGCCTTGTAGTATAGTTTGAAGTTAGGTAGTGTGATGCCTCCAGCTTTGTTCTTTTTGCTTAGAATTGACTTGGCTATGCAGGCTCCCTTTTAGTTCCATATGAAGTTTAAGGTGGTTTTTCCCAGTTCTGTGAAGAGGGTCATAGGTAGCTTGATGGGGGTAGTATTGAATCTATAAATTACTTTGGGCAGTATGGCCATTTTCATGATATTGATCCTTACTAACCACGAGCATGGAATATTTTTCCATCTGTTTGTGTCCTCTCTTATTTCCTTGAGCAGTGGTTTGTAGTTCTCCTTGAAGAGGTCCTTTATATCCTTTGTCCTATGTATTTTATTCTCTTTGTAGCAATTGTGAGTGGCAGTGGTTCTTGATTTGGCTCTCTTTAAGTCTGTTATTGGTGTATGGGAATGCTTGTGATTTCTGCACATTGATTTTGTATGCTGAGACTTTGCTGAAGTTGCTTATCAGTCTCAGGAGGTTTTCGGCTGAGACGATGTGGTCTTGTAAATATATAATCATGTCATCTGCAAATAGAGACAATTTGACTTCCTCCTTTCCTAATTGAATACCCTTTATTTCTTTTTCTTGCCTGATTGCTCTGGCCAGAACTTCCAATACTGTATTGAATAGGAATGGTGAGAGAGGGCATCCTTGTCTAGTGCTAGATTTCAAAGAGAATACTTCCAGTTTTTGCCCAGTCAGTATGATATTGGCTGTGGGTTTGTCATAAATAGCTTTTATTATTTTGATATACATTCCATTGATACCTAGTTTATTGAGAGTTTTTAGCATAAAAGTCTGTTGAATTTTGTTGAAGACCTTCTCTGTATCTATTGAGATAATCATGTGGTTTTTGTCTTTGGTTCTGTTTATATGTTGGATTACATTTATAGACTTGTGTGTGTTGAACCAGCCTTGCATCCCTGGGATGAAGCCTACTTGATAGTGATGGATAAGCTTTTTGATGTGCTGTTGCAATTGGTTTGCCAGTATTTCATTGAAGATTCTTGCATCTATGTTCATCATGGATATTGGCCTGAAGTTTTCTTTTCCTGTTGAGTCTCTGCTTGGTTTTGTTATCAGAATAATATTGGTCTCATTAAATGATTTGGGAAGGATTCCCTCTTTTCGGATTGGTTGGAATGGTTTCAGAAGGAGTGGTACCGGCTCCTCTTCGTATGTCTGGTAGAATTCAGCTGTGAACCCGTCTGGACCTGGGCTTTTTTTGGTTAGTAGGCTATTAATTGCTGCCTCAACTTCAGCCCTTGTTATTGGTCTTTTCAGGATTTCGACTTCTTCCTGCTTTAGGCATAGGAGGGTGCAATTGTCCAGGAATTCATCCATTTCTTCCAGGTTTACTGGTTTATATGTATAGAGTTGTTTGTAATAATCTTTGATGGCAGTTTGTATTTCTGTGGAATCTGTGGTGATATCCCCTTTATTGTTTTTTATTGTATCTATTTGATTCTTCTCTCTTTTCTTTTTTGTTAATCTAGCTAGCGGTCTGCCTATTTTGTTGATCTTTTCAAAAAACCATCTCCTGGATTTATTAATTTTTGAAGGGTTTTTTATGTCTCTGTCTCCTTCAGTTCTGCTCTGATCTTAGTTATTCCTTGTCTTTTGCTAGCTTTTGAGTTTTTTTGATCTTGCTCATGTAGCTCTTTCAATTTTCACAATAGAGTGTCGATTGTAGGTCTTTCCTTGCTTTTCATGTGGACACTTATTGCTATAAATTTTCCTCTAGACACTGCTTTAAATACGTCCCAGAGATTCTGGTACGTTGTGTCTTCATTCTCGTTGGTTTCGAAGAACATCTTTATTTCTGCCTTCATTTCGTTTTTTATCTAGTCATCATTCAAGAGCCAGTTGTTCAGTTTCCATGGAGTTGTGCAGTTCTGAATTAGTTTCTTAATCCTGAGTTCTAATTTGATTGCAGTGTGGTCTGAGAGACTGTTTGTTATGATTTCCATTCTTTTACATTTGCTGAGGAGTGATTTACTTCCAATTATGTGGTCAATTTTAGAGTAGGTGTGATGTGGTGCTGAGAAGAATGTATATTCTGTGGATTTGGGGTGGAGAGTTCTGTAAATATCTATTAGGATTGCTTGGTCCAGATCTGAGTTCAAGTCCTGGATATCCTTGTTAATTTTCTGTCTTGTTGATCTGTCTAATATTGCCAGTGGAGTGTTAAAGTCTCCCACTATTATTGTGTGGGAGTGTAAGTCTCTTTGTAGGTCATGAAGAACTTGCTTTATGTATCTGGGTGCTCCTGTATTGGGTGCATATATATTTAGGATCGTTAGCTCTTCTTGTTGCATTGATCCTCTTACCATTATGTAATGCCCTTCTTTGTCTCTTTTGATCTTTGTTGGTTTAAAGTATGTTTTATTAGAGACTAGGATTGCAACTCCTGCTTTTTTTGCTCTCCATTTGCTTGGTAGATCTTTCTCCATCCCTTTATTTTGAGCCTATGTGTATTCTTGCATGTGACATGGATTTCCTGGATACAGCACACCGATGGGTTTTTGCTTTTTATCCAATTCGCCAGTCTGTGTCTTTTGATTGAGGCATTTAGCCCATTTACATTTAAAGTTAATATTGTTATGTGTGAATGTGATCCTGCCATTTTGATGCTAGCTGGTTGTTTTGCCCATTAGTTGACGCAGTGTCTTCATTGTGTTGATGTGCTTTACCATTTGGCACATCTTTGGAGTGGCTGGTACTGGTTGTTCCTCTCTATGTTTAGTGCTTCTTTCAGGAGCTCTTGCAAGGCAGGCCTGGTGGTGATGAAATCTGAGCAATTGCTTGTTTGTAAAGGATTTTATTTCTCCTTCACTCATGAAGCTTAGTTTGGCTGGATATGAAATTCTAGGTTAAAAGTTCTTTTCTTTAAGGATGTTGAATATTGGCCCCCACTCTCTTCTGGCTTGTAGAGTTTCTGCTGACAGATCTTCTGTGAGTCTGATTTGCCTCCCTTTGTGGGTAACCCGACCTTTCTCTCTGGCTGCCCTTAGCATTTTCTCTTCCATTTCAACCCTGGTGAATCTGACGATTATGTGCCTTGGGGTTGCTCTTCTTGAGGAATATCTTTGTGGAGTTCTCTGTATTTCCTGGGCTTGAATATTGGCCTGCCTTGCTAAATTGGGGAAGTTCTCCTGGATAATATCCTGAAGAGTGTTTTCCAGTTTGGATTCATTCTCTCTGTCACATTCACATACACCTACCAAATGTAGATTAGATCTTTTCACGTAATCCAGTATTTCTTGGAGACTTTGTTCATTTGTTTTTACTCTTTTTTCTCTAATCTTGCCTTCTCATTTTATTTCATTGAGTTGATCTTCAATCTCTGATATCCTTTCTTCTGTTTAGTCGATTTGGCTATTGAAACTTGTGTATGCTTCGTGAAGTTCTCATGTTGTGTTTTTCAGCTCCATTAAGTCATTTATGTTCTTCTCTAAGCTGTTTATTCTCTTTAACATTTTGTCAAACCTTTTTTCACGGTTCTTAGTTTCTTTGCATTGGGTTAGAACATGTTCTTTTAGCTGTGAGAAGTTTGTTATTACCCACTTTCTGAAGCCTGTTTCTGTCCATTCATCAGACTAATTCCCCATCCAGCCTTGTTCCCTTGCTAGTGAGGAGTTATGATCCCTTGGCGGAGGAGAGGCATTCTGGTTTTGGGTGTCTTTATCCTTTTTGCACTGGTTTCTTTCCATCTTTGTGAATTTATCTACCTGTGGTCTTTGTAGTTGGTGACTTTTGGATGGGGTCTCTGAGTGGACATCCTTTTTTTTGATGATGAAGTTATTTTTTTCTGTTTTTCATTTTTCCTTCTAACAGTCAGGCCCCTCTGCTGTAGGCCTGCTGGAGGTCCACTCCATACCCTGCTTGCCTGTGGATCACCTGTGGCAGCTGGAGAAATGTAAGGGTTGCTGTTGGTTTCTTCTTTTCTTATCTTTGTCTCAGAAGGATACCGGCCAGATGTCAGCCTGAGCTCTCTTTTATGAGGTGTCTGTTTGGATATACTCAGATTGGGGAGCTGCTTGAGGAGACAGTCTGTCCCATATAGGAGCTCAAGTGCTGAGCTGTGAGCTCCATTGTTCTGTTCACAGCTGCTGGGCAGGTACGTTTAAGTCTGCTGCAACGAAACTCATAACTGCCTTTTTTTCCCAGGTGCTCTGTCCCGGGAAGGTGGGACTTTATTTATAAGTTCTTGCCATTGTGCTGCCTTTTTTCAGAGATGCCCTGCCCAGTGAAGAGGTAGACTAGTCTACCAGCAGACTACACAGTCTGCCAGCAGAGGTGTTGCTGAGCTGCCGTGGGCTCTGCCCAGCTTCTGTGTGAACTTCCTTGCAGTTTTGTTTATAGAGGCATAGTTCAAACTGCTTCGGTAATGGCGGTCTGCCTCAGTAATGCTGGACTGTTTCTGTAATGGCAGACTACCTCGGTAATGGCGGACTGCCTCGGTAATGGTGGACTGCCTCAGTAATGGTGGACTGCCTCAGTAGTGGCGGACTGCCTCAGTAATGGTGGACGCCCTTCCCCCCACAGAGCTGCCCTGTCCCAGATCCAGCTGTGCTTGCTGTGAAACTCTCAATCCAGAGCATTTCAGATTGCTGGTCTTTGTGGGAGTGGGACCCACCGAGCCAGATCACCTGGCTCCCTCTTTCAGCCCCCTTTTTTTTCAATTGAATGGGCGACTCTGTCTCCCAGGTGTTCCAGGAGCCAGTTGAAATGGCTGCCCAGATTTGTGTGAGATTTTGTGCAGAGAACCACTGTGCCAGCTGAAACAGCCGTGCTGGAGACTCGCGGCGCTTTTCCGCCCAGGAATCTCCTGGTTTGTGGGCAGTAAAAACTCATTTGGAAATGCAGTGAGTACTCAGCCTTTGCATTCTCGCTGGGAACTGCACTCCAGAGCTGTTCTTATTCGGCCATCTTGGATTGTCTCCAGTCACCCATATTTTTAATTGAATTATTTATTTTCTTTCTGTAGAGTTGTTTGAGTTCCTTATAAATATCTTATCTGTGTCAGATATTAGCCTCTGATCAGATGTATGGCTTAGAATATTTTCTCCCAGTTCGTAGATTGTCTCTGCACTCTGTTGTTTACTTTGTTCTGCAGAAGTTTTTAATTTTGATGTAATCCCATTTGTCTAATTTGCCTTTGTTACCTACACTTTGGGGGAGAAATCTAAAAAATCATTGCCCAGATCAGTGTCATGTAGTTTTCCCCCTGTCTTTTCTCCTAGTAATTTTGCAGTTTCAGATAAGTTTAAATTTTTAGTCCATTTTGAGTTAATTTTTGCATATGGTGTAAGATAAGAATCCAATGTTGTTCTTCTGTATATAGTTTTCCCAACACCACTTATTGAAGATTGTCTTTTTCTCATTGTGTATTCTTGGCATCTTTGTCAAAAATCAGTTGACTGTACATGTGTGGTTCGTTTCTGAGCTCTCTATTCTGTTCCATTGGTCGATGAATCTATTCATATGCTAGGACCATGCTGTTTTTTTTTTTTTTTTTTTTACTCATGATAGCTTGGGGTATTCAGGGGTTTTTGTGGCTCTATATGAAACTTATAGTTTATTTTTTCTATTCCTGTGAAAAACGATTTTTGAATTTTGATAGGGAATACATTGAATCTATAGATCACTTTAGTTGCATGGACATGTTAACAATATTATTTCTTCCAGTGTGTGAACAGATATATGAAAAAATGTTTAATATCACCAATCATTAGGAAATGCATATTAAACCACAATAAGATAGCACCTGTCAGAATAACTATTATCAAAAAGACAAAAGATGACAAGTAATGAGGAGGATGTGGAAAAAAGGGAACCCTTGTACACTGTTGTTGGGAATGGAAATTAGTACAGCCATTGTGGAAAACTATATGGGTTCCTAGAACAACTAAAAATAGAATTACTGTATGATCCAGTAATCCCACTTCTGGATTTGAAATCAGTATGTACCCAAAAGATTTGAAATCAGTATGTACCCAAAAGATTTGAAATTGAAATGTCAAAGGGATGTCTGCATGCCCATGTTCACGGCAGCATTATTTGCAATAGCCAAGTGATGGAGTTAACCTAATTGTTCATCAACAGATGAATGGATAAAGAAAATGTGGTACGTACAGATAATGCAATACTATTCAACCTTTAAAAAGAAAGACTTCTTACCGTTTGTGACAACATGGTTGGAATTGGGGAACATTATACTAATTGAAATAAGCCAGGCACAGAAAGACAATATCACATATTCTCACTTATACGTGGAATCTAAAACAACAGAAGTGAAAGAAGAGAGTAGAATGGTGGTTACCAAAAGCCGGGAGGAGAAGAGTGGGAGATGGTGGTCAAAGGGTACAAAGCCTCAACTAGATGGGAGGAATATTGTCTTTTATTTCGAGAAATATTGTACTGTATAATGAATATAATAATAATGTACATTTCAAAATTGCTGACAGAGTAAATTTCAATGGTTCTCACCACACAAAAATGATAAGTATTTGAAGTGGTGGATATGTTAATTAGTGTTATTTAACTATACCACATTAAATTCATAAATCATGACATCACTTTGTACCTCATAAATATATACAATGATAATTTGTCAATTTACAACTAAAAATAAAGTTAGAAAAAAGAATAATATGAGCAGAGTCTTGGGAGCAGGGAAACAAGGAAACCCATGTAGAGCTGACAGTATTTGTTTAGCCAGAGGTTTGGAGGTGTACAGGAAATCAGAAGAAATAAGGCTGGAAGAAAATAAGTGGGAAATTGCTAGAATGGTTGCCTCAGAGAGAGGGAGTAAAGAAATAGATGGGAACGTCTTTTAACTTTGTATGCTTTCATATTGTTTTAATTTCTTACTTTTCTTTATTGAATAAGTAGAGTCATGTTATGGAAATTTGAATACCAAGACGGGGATTTTTTTTTTTCCTTTTGGTTGTAAGAGAACTACCAAAGCAGAAGGGGCTATGGTGATAGTTGTGCTCTGGAGAGGTATTTTTAAAAGAACTTTTTGGAGTATATTGGAGATGAGGTGCCTGGAGAGCAAGTAAGTGGTTTAGGAAATGTAATTGACCAGGGTGGGAGTAATTGGAAACAATGCAGAGGAGAGAAACATAGGGAGATAGAGTGGAGGGAGCCCACTGCAGGTTTTCACGGCATGAGGGAAGGCTCTGCTTCCCTCTATTCCCAGCTTTCTCAGTGCTCCTGGCACTTAGATGCTAATTATGCAGCTATAGACACAAGAAGGAGAACTGGGGAGCTGGTGCTTCCCTGGGGTGCTGCTTCAAACCTTGAGTCATTTCCTTGAGTTTATTTTACTGTTGCTCAAAGAGTTGCTCTCAACACCAAAAGCTACTGTTCTTGTAAAGCCTTAATATACCTGTGTGGCCTACCCATCCCCCACGTAGGGCGGTGACGGCAGGAATTCAAGGGCGGTGACGGCAGGAATTCATGGTCTGCCTAGCAACAGAGGAACCACCAATGGCACAGCTTGCCTCTAGCCCGCCAAGCGTTGACCAATAGTTTTGAAACACAGCAGCCAAGACTTAGCCAAATATGGCCACCTTAGCTACCCGG
>PVKV010031971.1:0-20318 GCA_004027835.1 Alouatta palliata | reverse complement strand
CTTTCTTTTTCTTTTTCTTTCTTTCTTTCTTTTTCTTTTTTTTTTTTTTTTTTTTGAGATGGGGTTTCACTCGTTACCCAGGCTGGAGTGCAATGGCGCGATCTCGGCTCACCGCAACCTCCGCCTCCTGGGTTCAAGCAATTCTCCTGCCTCAGCCTCCCGAGTAGCTGGGACTACAGGCATGTGCCACCATGCCCGGCTAATTTTTTGTATTTTTAGTAGAGACGGGGTTTCACCATGTTGACCTGGATGGTCTCGATCTCTTGACCTCGTGATCCACCCGCCTCAGCCTCCCAAAGTGCTGGGATTACAGGCGTGAGCCACCGCGCCCGGCTCTTCTTTCTTTTTCTTTCTTTCTTTCTTTCTTTCTTTCTTTCTTTCTTTCTTTCTTTCTTTCTTTCTATGTCTTTCATTCTTTCTTTTGTTCTTTCTCTTTTCTGTCTTCCCCTTCCCTCCCTCCCTCCCTCCCTCCCTCCCTCCCTCTCTCCCTTCCTTCCCTCCCTCCCCTCCCTTCATTCCTTCCCTTTTCTTTTTCTTCTTCTTCTTCTTCTTTTTTTTTAACATATCCTATTTCCTTCTAAATTATTCCTTCAAAATTATAAAATAATTTTGATTTTGAACAACAGGACAGGACAGTTGGAAAAGCAGTCTACTGGATTTTCCAAGCATAATGGTACAGCTTCCTTAAATATGTCCCTTTGGAAATTAATGGCAAAATTGATGTCTCCTTTTCCTAATCACTAAGCCAGACTGTAAGAGACAAAAGGGCCCTGTCTTTGTATGCGTCTCCCCTTTTCCTTAAATGCAGGGTCATATTAGAACTGTAAAAATGATAGTCAAGCAAGTAATTATACTCTGTTCCTTGTTCTTGCCAGAGGAGTTTAAAGTAAACAAGGGCGAGCCCAGTACTTCCAAGCTATGAAAGAATTTTCCCCGGTACATTTTTCCCTCTTTGTGCAGACATTAGTTAAGGTAAATCCCATTTCATTTAATAACTGCCTGGATTAAGGAGGCTGTTTGAAGGGACTAATTTACATAAAGTAAGCTGATTTGAATAACTGGTGCTGGTTTGAATATTAAAAACAAAATGTGCACCTGCAATTTTGTAAAGGAGTCTGACTTGATTGGCACTGCCTCGGGTGTTTCTTCTGATATCAGTGAGGTTAAAGTTACTACTTTTGAGCATCAGTGAAAAGAGCTAAAGAGAGATTTCCATACAAATAAATTCTTTGGCAACTAATTACTGGGCACTTTGCCTAAAAGTTTGTACTGCCTTAAATTACAGAAACATGAAATCAAAGATAGTAGAAAAAAATTAATTCTTCTGAAACTAAAGACTTAGTGTTTACCTTTGTAAAATCCTGCACCATGGCTGCCAATGTTTAGTTCCATAAAAAATGGATAAAAACCAAGAATTTCTTTATATTTGGAGGTTAAATACTTTTTGTAATACCCGAATAAGTCTTTATAAAAAGGTTTTCATTTGAATTTTGCAAAAGGGCCAATATATAATAACAAGGTATAGTTTATGTTTCATTTCAGAGTATTTAGGCAGAGGTTCTTGAACTTTCTCTAGACTCAGTACCATTAGTGTCTAGTAATATTTTTACAGTCTCTAGGCAAAAGAAATACCCAATGGATCTGTTTATTAAGTAGTTAGGCTTAAACAACTTAATAACTATTTACATCCTAAAAACGTGAATGAAAAATAATATATATAAAGACAGAGAAAAATCACATGTCATTCTATTCTTTTCCAAAGGTTTGTCTACATATGTTGGTCACTGCCAAAGTTCTCAAACCTTGGAAGCAGATGAACATTATTTCTCTCATTTCTTGTTCCACATTGATTTTCATTTGGTACTTTTTTTCACATCGAAAATGTTTCAGAGGCCGGGCGCGGTGTCTCACGCCTGTAATCCTGGATCACGAGGTCGAGAGATCGAGACCATCCTGGCCAACATGATGAAACCTTGTCTCTACTAAAAATACAAAAATTAGCCGGGCGTGGTGGTGTGCGCCTGTGGTCCCAGCTACTTGGGAGGCTGAGGCGGAAGAATCGCTTGAACCCAGGAGAGGGAGGTTGCAGTGAGCAGAGATTGCGCAACTGCATTCCAGCCTGGAGACAGAGCAAGACTCCGTCTCAAAAAAAAAAAAAAAAAAAAAAAAGTTTCAGAGTGATATGATGTCATCACAAGGACTGTAAATCCATCTAATGCTGACACTGAATGATCTTGGAGCTAGCAGTTTGCGGGGTGTCCGACAGACGTCACTGTGCTTCTCCTGAAAACCAAACATCCTGTGGCACCTTTGTAAATTTGCTGTGGTCCCCTGGCGGGGCTTCATGCAGTTTTAGGTTTTATATATCCCTTGTACAGTTTATTAAGTATCTAAAGGTAAATTTCTTGTCAGTGTTTTCAGTTCTTGGTATTCTTATTAGTCATTAACTGCGGAAGAAACATTAGCTGTGTGACTACATTTTACAGTGATTTCCATCTACTTCAGGGATAACAGTAACTCTTTTCAAGTGAAATATGTCTTGTAAACATTGATTTAGTTTAACTTTCCAGAAAAGCATTACATAAGCATCCTTTGAATATAACAGAGGCCAGGATGAACCCAATCATAGATGGGAATAAATGGCCAAACAGATGGAAAATGCCAGGAAACTTCATTTTCTAGAGTGTTTGTCTGACTCACTGGCACAGCATTCCTGTTTTCTGCTTTGTTTGGAATTCCCATCCTCTGAACCCACGAAATGCAGGGCATAGGTTCAGAAGATTAGTGCTAAAATAAACATCCCGTCGTGGAGAAGAGTAGAGAGCATACAATGGGTTTGGCCTTCCCTGTGTTGTTACATGCACTTGAGTTTCTGACAGTCTATTATCTAGAGAAGAACATAGTTGTGAAGACTAGATGAAGAAAGGGCAGGTAACATTTAGAGTGCAGAGTAAGTAGTCTTGGAAAGGGCAGGACTGAATCAAACATGAAATATGTATGAAGCAGCATGACAATCAGATTAAGATCTGGAAGAAATAAAGAAAAATGAGATCTGCAGATTTTTTTTTTTTTTTTTTTTTTTTTTTTTTTTTTTTTTTTGAGACGGAGTTTCGCTCTTGTTGCCCAGGCTGGAGTGCAATGGCGCGATCTCGGCTCACCGCAACCTCCACCTCCTGGGTTCAAGCAATTCTCCTGCCTCAGCCTCCCAAGTAGCTGGGACTACAGGCACGTGCCACCATGCCCAGCTAATTTTTTTGTATTTTTAGTAGAGACGGGGTTTCACCATGTTGACCAGGATGGTCTCGATCTCTTGACCTTGTGATCCACCCACCTCGGCCTCCCAAAGTGCTGGGATTACAGGCGTGAGCCACCGCGCCCGGCGGATCTGCAGATTAAGTATGCTCATTCAACTGGAGAAAATTGGACTAGTAAGGGGTCAGCTTATTTCCTGTTGCTTGCTGACCAATTCTATCGGTTAGCCTTTAGATTTTTCACTCTTGTGACTAATGGTGTACTAGACATCCCCTTACATAAAACTTCATGAACATCTCTGATAATTTTCTTAGGACAAATTCTTAGAAGAATTGCTGAGTCATAGAATGTAAGTATGTTAAGACTTTTGGGACACTTTTTCAAAGCATTGCACAGAAAGGTAATAGCAACTGAAAGTCCACCATCAGTGAATGAGAATGAACATTGAAAATCTATTCATAATCATCTGGCAAGGTCTACCCAAGACAGTTATATCTAGACCTATAGCAATAACGAGAAGGATTCTACCACCTCTTCAAAGGCCAGAAATTAAGAAATATTACATTTACACTAAAAAGCAAAAACTAAGTAAGGTTTACTACTGATGTCTATTTTTAAATACTTCTAAGCATCTGCGAATACCCCAAAGTGAGATGTTGGCAGCAAATTCTAGTTACTCCTCAAGGGTGAGATACTAATCCAGAGTAGCTGAAGGAATGTTGTCTTTTTGATTTGGTCTGGACACTTTTACCTGGCTTAAGCGAGCCTTCAGAAATGACTTCATTATCTTTACTCAGAAATCTGCTCTTCTTTGTGAATTTTCCTGTCTTTGTGAATAGAACTGCCATCCACACATTTGCCGAGCGAGACCTTGGAATGATCCCCAAATACCGCAATTAGCTCTCACCCAGATCCAGCTGTCAACTGGTTATCAACTTCTATCAATTCTATTTCTTTAATATCTTCCAAACATATCCCAATTCCAGTGCCCTAATTTACACCTTTGTCACTTCTTGTTTCCTTATGTTCTTGCTACTTTCCACCTTATTCTTTTCCAATCTATCACACTGACACTGAAGTGAAATTTCTAAAACGTGTATCAGGTCATGTCATGTTCCTGGTCAGAATTTTAAATAGATTCATCTCGCTTACAGAATAGAACCTATGCTTATGTTCATTCTTATGTTGTCCTTTCAGCCATGGATCCCTCTGCCATGTGACACAGCTTCTGTCACAGAACACACCAGTATTCCGGTCATGATTTTCATTCTTTAAACCTTGGTTTTACCTTTGCCAGTCTGAGGCGCCATATCCAGCCTCAGTCTTATCCCTCATGCTTTGATTCATGATTGATCTTCATAGGCACAGCCTCTCTTTAACCTTCCCATATTATGCTCAGCACTGTGTCTCTGGCTTTGATTTCTTTTGCTCTGCTCTAACTATTATTGAGAATCTCCCTTTGTCCTTGTTGCCATTAGCTACCATGGAAAAAGATATCAAGAGTTCTATTAGAATCAGAGCATCTGTTCAGAGTGAAACTAGAAGCAATGCTGATTTGATACCTATCTGATGATTTAAAATTCACCTTCACCATAGGCAGAGCTGGCCCAAAGCCTGGGGACAGGCTAAACTTGTCCGAAGGGGCTCAGTTTCCTGAGTGTCAGGATTGAGGGTCTGCAGAACCGGAGCCAAGGCCAACCATGGTTCTTAGAGGCAAAACTCTATCTAAAGCTTTTGTCCTATTTGCAGATTTTTCCCTAGAAAGGTATCATAGGAGTGCTGTAGAGACAATTAAGCTTTTCATAGCATAACGGTTTGGAAAGAATATTTTTTATTTGTTAAGTTATTTCCAGTTGAAAAATGGTTTAGAATTTGAAAAAGCAGGAAATCATCATTTCTTGCCTGATGTCTTAGTCTATTAATAAATAATGTTTGAGGTAAGCTGGCTACCCTAATTTTAATTTGTCATGCAAAAATGCAATTGGTTAATGAAAGAAAGCAAAACCATTGTTCATATAAATAACATTTATCTCATTAAAATACTTCTTAATGTTTGTAGTTAAAGAAAAATATCCAGAATAAATGAATTTTAAGCAATTAAAAAATTGACATTACTGTTATTTACCTTAATATAAGATGACTAAAATATTTATAACTTACCTTTTAAGCCAGAAGGCCTTTACTGCCAGTTACTTTATAAGATCTTACTTTTGATGAGCTTTTGGATGAAACTAATAAGATATTCAATTTTTTATGTACACAGAATATTAATTTAATATTGAAATAAAATGCATAATGTAGGCCTTAAAAAATCAAACTTGTGACTGGGTGTGGTGGCTGATGCCTGTAAACCCAGCATTTTGGGAGGCCGAGGCAGGCAGATCACCTGAGGTTAGGAATTCGAAACCAGCCTGACCAACATGGTGAAACCCTGTCTCTACCAAAAAAATAGAAAAATTAGCTGGGTGTGGTGGCAGGCACCTGTAATCCTTGCTACTTGGGAGGCTGAGGCAGGAGAATTACTTGAACCCAGGAGGTGGAAGTTGCAGTGAGCTGAGATCACTCCATTGCACTCCAGCCTTGGTGACAGAGCAAGACTGTGTCTCAACAAAAAGAAAGAAAAAATCAAACTTATGTTAATATCTTTGTTATAGTTTTAAAATTTGTAATATATAATACTGTAGGGTTGGAAGGGCTTTTATTGGCATTCAGTCATGCAGCTTATGATGTGTGGATGAGGATGACTTAATTGAGAAAATATCTGGAGCCCCAAATAGGATCATAGGTTTATTTTGTCAAGTAGGCATCAGAAGCCATAATGGGGTCACTGAATGGAGACAGAAGATCACATAGTTACAAATCCCAAACAAGCCACACTAAAGAGATGCTCTCAAATCTGTGTGAATGTACCATTTCCATTTTCACTGAGTATCAAATAAATATTCACTGGATTAACAGTTAATAAAACGCTGAAGAATAAGAGATCAGAGGGTACAACACAAGAGTCAATGCTAAAGGGAAAAAAAGAGAAAATATTTATGATTAGGTGAACATTGATTATCAAACATGCTGTGAAATTTTTCCAGACCAAAATAATTGCCTTTCAGTAAGAAAAGCTTTCACTGACACCCCATCTTGAGTAATAACAGATATATTATAAAACTCATCTAACTGATTAGTAGTTTTTGGCTTTTAGGGGGTTTTTCAATAAGATAAAAAGACTGAAGTGGAGTAGAAGGAAGACCATCTGTTTCACTGTTGAATTTTAATTTTCTATTATTAATATAACAATTAGCCATTGATAGTTGTTACAGATAAAAGCTGTGTTCATAAATAACACGAGACAAGAGGGTGGTTGGGTTGGATGTCTTGGAGGAGATTTGGATCGACGCAACCAGAATTTAGTGGTTATACGGTTTGTGTTTCTTGTTAAATTCTAGAATGGCACAGGGATATAGAACAGCATTAAATTAATTTCTTTTTTCACTCTCATTTTGTGCAATTTACCACATTATACCCTTTGCTATAATATGTGCCATGTTCAATTATGGTGTGCTAGTATGTTGAAGTATTTTTCAACAGTTTTGTTGAAATCTCATGAATGAGGTCAGCTCACGGGGTCAAACTAATACATGCTAAATGCTTGTATGTAATTTTTTAGCTTGAGACAGGCTGTGAGGCATTTATTTGATGAACTCCTAAGAATAATTTGTTCTCCAACAACCCTGACAGAATAGGCTTTTTGAGGATAAAATACGTCCTTTTTCATTTCTTTCCTGTAGCTCATTTTAAGTAGCATCTTATAACAATCTCAATTTTAAAGTTATTTCTATTCATCCAATGAAAGTAACTTGTTTCTTTAGATCCTTTTGGTTACTGGCTCTTTAAATTGCTTAAAGCTATTCTCTCAAACTGTCACTGTTAATCACGCACACTTGTTTTGCCTTATGCTATTAGTAGGATGGAATTTTCTAACTTCTTTGCATGATCCTGTTATACTGATACACTTAACATCTGCCACAAATGATTTATTAAGATTTAGTGAAAATTATATTTGAACACATTTCAGATGAAAACTTTGTTGAAAACATAAATGGTTTACTCACATTTCAGAACTTGCCAAACCTTTCTAATTATAATTAAGATATGATTTCATGTTATTATTATTTTAGAGCCCCAAGCTGTCACAATGTACTTTTCCCTTTACGTAGCATTTTCCCTTAAACACATTCATAAAAAAACTTTCGTTTTCTCTAGGTGAGTACAGGCCTTTGGTTGCAATTTCTTTTTCAGATCTGATGCATATTTTAAAGTATGGAAGAGTTTGTGATTTTCAGAGTAATATAAAAGCCTAGGCTAGAAATTTAACTTAACAGATGGAACACACACACACAAAATGGAATTTAATGCTTTTTTTAAACAAAAAAATATTGCTCACACCAAAGGTTATTTTATTTAAATAGGTCAACTCACTTGGGTCACCAAAGCTAATGTAATAAGCCTGGCCGTTTATGTTAAAACATTAGCTTAATGGATTAATATGTCTCTTCTGAATAAACAACCCTCTTGAGATTGTTTCAGCTTGTGAGTTGAATAAATTTACCACCCCTAAAACATTAGGCTTAAATAGAGTTCTACTCTCCTGGAACTTTAGCCTCGACAACTCAAAATCAAACTTTACAAGGGCTTCTAGTTACATTTCCTTTCCTATGTCACCTTTCCTTCCTTGCCTATTCTCTTACTCATTTTAGGAGACCTTGGGACTAAGGACACACTCTTGTATCTGTGTACAGACTTGTAACAATTTAAACTCTATAATTAGTGGCTGCATTGTGTGGCAGTATCCCAAGGTAAAGAGCATCATTTCACTTTGGGTGAAATGATTCACTTCATCTCTTAGAGCTGAGTGACTTCATTCTTATGATAAGGATAGGCCCTACATGTTTTTGTGGGTAAAATGGTTAAAAGAAGCATCTCCAGAGCTGCTAGGGGGAAACGGGTAACGAGAAAATGCCTTTTCAGCTTAGATGAAGCCAGTTGACCTGCTTCCTGTAAGTACTTAATAAATACTAACTAATATCATTATTACTAAAAAAACAAAACAAAACACCTTATAACAACTTTTCATTTGCCAGGGTATACAGAGCCCCAGTTGCTACAGCAAGCAGAACACAGACAACACAAGAAAAATGGGCATATTAGGAAGAAATTTCCATTTCCATTTAAAAAAATAAGTGTCACAGATTTGGCCTGAATACTTCGTTTTAAGGAGCACATTGGAGCAAACATCCATAGACATCCTTCAATGAATGTTTGTTGCCCAAAACATATTTGAACAATCATTAATCAGCGATAGAATAACCTACAAGGAGTGATATAAACAAAAAAACCAGGGTTGCAATCTGGAGGTCCGTGAGTGACATTTGCTCCACAATATGTTTTGCTTGACTGCCAGGATGGTTTTTAAAAATAAATGTGAATTACTTTAGGCAAGACAGTTATCCTTCCGTTTGTTATAGGCTCCACTAACTCCCTAATGCTTGGAAACTGTGAAGGTTTATGCGGTTATATAGCTTTCTGGGCTTTGCAGCTGATTGAGTTTATGTTCTCTAATAATCAGCCATTTGTATTAAGAGTCCTTTTATACTGTCAGATATATATATAAGCAAAGAGTGAGGCTGAGCCCTAAAGGGAATCTCTGTTAAGCCAGGTGGAAGTTTCCTGGCAAACCCAAGAGTGACCCCTCCTTTAACTCTTTCTTGGTATTTCCATTCTTGAGGAGAAACTAGAACTTACTGCCAGAATCTCACTGTGGAATATTCACAGATGCTTAGAACTATTTATACATTAACATTATTAGTAAACCCAACTTCCTGTTTTTTAGTGTACATCTGCTGTTTCTCAGGGAATTAATTTTTGCCCTTGAGGAGGGGGCAGAATCCTTCTTGTCATTGCTATGTACAGATATAATTGTCCCAGTTGGACCTTGTCAGGCAATTACAGCACCATTTCTGCTGTCCATTCTCACACACTGATGACAGACTTTTGATTGTTATGAATTTTCTGTGCAATGCTTTGGCAAACTGTATAAAAACTCATATATACTCATGTTCTGTGAATCAGCAGTTCTTCTAGGAATGTGTCCTGTAGAAATTATCAGAGATGTGCATAAAGATTTATGTATGAGGATGTCTAGCACCCTATTAGCTATAAGAGCAAAAAATCACAAATAATCTAAGTGTCCTGAATAAATATTTGTTAATTAAATTTCAGTATGGTAATCTGGGATTCACTGCAGTCATTAAAAATCTTTATTGGAATATGTGAATTGTAGAGAAGATGCTTACAATAAAGTGGTCTCTGAAAAAAGTACCTTATGAAGTAGTACATGAAAGTACATATGCTGTGACCTTGCTTAGGTCTCTAAGAAGTAAAATCACAGAAGAAATTCAGAACTCTGCCCAAAATGTTAACAGTGGCTCTCTGGGTGATAGAGGTATGGTTGATTTTAATTTTTCTGTGTGCTTTTCTATGTTTTCTAAATTTTATTATTTTATAATGAGAAAAATACTAAAAATAACTGTTTTTAAGAGGTATTCTCATGCTCCAATGGCTAACACTAGGCAAACAGCACCCCTTAAAGACTACTCAACGTCTCATTTCTGGCTGTTTCCCCTGCCCAAGCCAGAGGACTTGAACGTCGGTTCTCTGGAGGGCCCTTTTAACTGCATGGCCTAATTCTCTGATTTTAAGATAATCATGATTTGTAGATCTCTTGTCATCTCAAGCAACTTTTCAATTGTAAAGGAATTGGAAGCTTTTCACTGTCAGAGCTAATGGTCCATACCAGTACTGCCACCCAGTAGAATAATTACGCTTTTAAGGGGAAAATTCTCTGCCACCCTGTGATCGTTAACTACAGGATTGTTCTTTTCATTTCAAGAGGAGTGGCTCTAATTTAATGCTTCTGAATGATAGTGTAGGGAATGGATATTTGTTCTCAAAAGGATCTTTTTAACAGGATCATTGCCTTGAAGCAGTGTTCCCTTGGAAACTGCTTGATGGCTGTCTGTACATTTAGACACTTAGAAGTTGGGTGCATGTGTGTGTCTGTGAATTCATATTGAAATGGCTGAAGATTAGTACGGAAAAGGGAAATGGATTTGTGTCCTAAAACCTCAAATTAAATTAAAAGTATCTAACCCTTTTTTTTTTTTTCAAAATAAGAATATAACGAAGAGAAGAAAAACATCCAATTATTGAAATTCTTTCAAATGTGGTGGTGGGAAAAATTTATATCTAACATATGCAAATCCTAAACTCATACTAGTTTTCAAGTTTTTTCTTAGTCTCTATGCTATGGGTTATATGAAGAAATTAATATATGCTACTGTAAAATTGCTGGCTTGGCATAAGAGCTCTTGCATATATGGTATTTTGGAGGCTTGGGAAGGTAAACTAACATAAAAGGTATTTGTTAACACCTAGTGCTTTGATGGAGATTACGAAAGAAAAAAAGGAGGTATTCTATTCATTAGATGACATAATTTGCATTAGAAATATAAAACATTATTTCATTTGGTGAATTCAGACCATAATCTATAGGCAATAAACACACCTACCAAGTGTTCAAGGCGATGTTGGAGAATGTCTAGCTCAGTTGTCCTGAATGGCCAGTGTGCACGTGTGGCAGATGGGCAAGGGGGCTTGAAAAGATAAGCAACTAATTGCTGAACAGTTTTAGACTGCTAAACCTTGCCCCTCCCAGAATTGGATGGAGGAGGACACAGTTTTCGATTACGTGGAATTATAAAAATTTCTTAGGAGTTTCTGCTTGAAACCTAGTAACTTTAACTTTCTAAAATGACAAATGAAAACACCAGGCTCCAGAGAAGTTCAGCGACGATACATAACATTACCAAACTAGTTTAGGAAACGGATTAGTTTCTCATTTATAGGATGAATTATTTTGATATAAAATTGAAAGGGAAGCGTGGGAAACAAACCTCAATATACCTAGCAAAAGTGCGTCTCAGCTTGCTTTAGGCTTTCCACCCCGACACAATCACCTCTTACTTGTCACTATTGATGGATTCAGTTGTCATGACTGCTACTGGCCCAGCTATGTGTCTTATCTGCCCATGTTTACCCTTTGGTACAGAAACAAATGACATTTGAAAAAATGGCTCTATATCAAGGTGCAAACATGTTACCGCTGGAGGGTGTCTAGGTTCTTGGAGTCTTGAACAAAGAATTGGACAAAATGCACAAACAAAGCAAGGAAAGAATGAAGCAACAAAAGCAGAGATTTATTGAAAACAAAAGTGCACTCCATAGGGTGGGAGTGGGCCTGAGCAAGGGGTTCAAGAGCCTGGTTGCAGAATTATACCCTCTAGAGGTTTCCCATTGGCTACTTGGTGTACACCTTATGTAAATGAAGTAGTGGCCCATGATCAATCTGATTGGTTGTGGTAGGGGACCAATCAGAAGTATTTTCAATGTTTCATCTGCCATGCAGAAAAGGGCGGGCAGTTGTCAAGGGAGTGGACTCTGCTCCTTTTGTTACTTGGATGTGGAGAGTTGGGGTTTTCCTTTTGATTTAGTTCTAGAAAGCATAAATCGGCCTTTGGTTCCCTGACTCCAGACCCTACTCTCGTGCCTCAAACATGTTGGAGGGGTTAAACTGGGTGAATAAGTGAGGAGCAAGAGACCAGAGGCAATCCCAGGTATGCTCTTTTCAAGGAAGATGATAAAAGCACAAGTGTTTAAGCCAAATCACGGCAGCACATTTAAAGCCCCTGCTTGCATAATGTCCCCTTCCACAACCCACTGGCCAAAGAAAATCACATGGCTTAGTTCATCATTAATAGGTCAGAGTACACATCTCCTCCGGAATCAGGCATGGTGCCTCTGGGTAATGAATTTCACGGTTACACACGGCAAGGTATAATGATCCACTGCTCTTCATCAGCACCTCCCTATTAAACAGGGACTTAACATATTGACTCATAGTTAGGACTGGGTGCCTTCTGAACTAAGCCCACTTAGTTCATACTTACTTTGCTTACTTCATCATAGCACTTATCCTTGGACTATGCATTAGGGTTTTCAGGGAGGCTTCACCGAGAGGGTGACATTTGAATAAATGTCCCAAAAGAGGCAAAGGAGAGAGCCATATAGATCTCTCAGGAAGGATATTCTAGGCAGAGATAAAAGCAGGTGCAGAGGCAGTGGGAAAAAATGTACCTACCTGTTTTGTTCAAGCATTAGCAGTAGACAAGGGTGGTGGGAATAGAATGAGGGGGAGAATAGTAGGGGATGAGGTCAGACTGGTGAAGGGAATCAGTGGTAGATTGAGCAGAGGAGTGGCATGTTCTAATCTAACTTTTAAAGGATTATTCTAGTTGTCATATTGAGAATAGATCATAGGGGATTGAGGGTGTAAACGTGGAGATTGGTTAGGAGACTGTGACTGCACTCCTGACAAGAAATGATAACTTGAACCACGGTGGTAACGACAGAAGTGATAAAAAGGAGCCAGATTCTAGATTTATTTTGAAGGCAGAGCCAATAGGATTGCATGGGTGCATGTCAGAAATAAAGTCAATGATGACTTCAAGGCTTTTGGACCTGCTGGAACGGTGGAGCTGCCCACTGCAGATATGAGGAAGATTGCAGGATAATCAGGTTTAGGGGTAAAAATCAGTTTTGTTCATGACATGTTTTGAGATTTTCATGGACCATCTAAGTGAAGACATTGAATAGGGAGGTGGTGTTGTAGACTATAGTATTTGTTCACAGCTCTTTCCCCATCCCCATCCTTGTCATGGCTTCTCTTGGGTGCAGTGTGTTTCTCTGCCTCATTTGTTCTGGGTTTGGCCACATTACTTGCTTTGGCCAATTAACTGTGCATGGACATGATAGTGTGCACACTTAGCTGAGGCATAGCATAGATCCTGCAGCAACAACGTGGCAGCTCCTTTGAAGATTTCACACTCTGTGTTGAGAAAAGCATGCCCTCGAAGAGCTCCTGAAACCAGGATGAGAGAGATTGAAGCAGACCCGAACTGAACCTGTAGCCTGAAGCAGAGAGGCTTGGGCAAACCTGCAGATAAATGAGCAAGCAATAAGTATTTTTATTAAATTATAAGCCACTGAACTTGTAAGTTGTTTGTTATAGTGTTATTCAAGCAGAAACATGATGGGTGCTCTTAGATATTTGAGACTGGACTTTATGGGAGAAGTCAATGATAAAAATGTAAATCTTGGAGTTGCCAGCTTGTAGATTGATAAATCACCAAGGAAAGAATGAAGATAGAGGAGATCCCAAGAATGAGCCCTGGGACTCCCCACTGTGAAGTTGTCATAAAGGGGAGGAAGGGTTCACAAAACAAAAACAAAAACAAAAAGACTCCCTCAAAAACCTGAACAGTGGCCAATGGATAGGAGAAAAACTAGAAGAATGTGAGGTCCTGGAAAACAAGTGAAAAAAATCTTTCAGGGAGCTGAGTGTGATCAGCTAAGTCAAATATTGCAGCTCTGTCATGTAGGTGAAAAACTGAGACCTAATTTAGTAACCTGGAGGTGACCTTGACAACAGTTTTGGCAAATTGGTGATTATGTGCTTAACAGAATGATTTAGTAGAGTTTTTTTTTTTTTTTAATTAGGAAAGAGAAAGAGGATAATTTTTGGAGTAATATAATTTATTTGATGACAGATTATGGGATCCAGTGCTCAAGTAGAGGAGTTGGCTCTAGATGAAGCCATGAAAAAAATCACCTGTAGTACCAGAGAGGAAAGTGCAAGTATGCAGCTGGGTAAATAGAGGTGGAGGCAGTAGTTTCTAGAACTACTTTTTCCTCAGAGATGTAGTAAGCAAAGTAACTCAGAGTGAAGATGAGGTGATGGAGTTTTCAGGTGGAAGAAGAGAGGCAAAAGGAGAATGAAAATAAGTAGAGAAATACAGTTTATTCTCTGGGCAGCACTAAAAGTCTCTCTGAAATTAGTGATTATGATTTAAACATACAGCAAAACTCTTTTTCTCTAGCTACTAGCTACCTTCAGCTTCATGGGTGCCAGGACAAAGCAGGTAGGGAGTTGGATTTAACCATGATTATGTTTTTGCCAAGTAAGAAGATAAGAGAATTGAGGTTTTCTGCAAAAGAGAGAGGATGAACTATGGATTTAAAAATAGGTAAAAATGGAAGTAAATACATAAATAGGTTGTGGGAAAAACTGATAGGTCCTAGTTAGGATTGGGATAATAGAGGGAAAGTGCTGGAAGGACAAGAGGTGGTAGTGGGAGAGTGGAATGCTTGATATTGAGCTTATAGAGGAATCGCCGTTGCAGGTGGCTAGGTCAGGTGGAAGATGAGAACATTAGAGGAGATAAGTTCAGGTGTATTGGAAAGATCATCCAGCTGGATATTTAAGTCACCAAAAATGATGGTAAGTAGAGTAGCAAAAGTGCAGTGAGTGAGGAACTCAATTCTTGAGGGAGTGAGGGAAAGGACCCAGGTGTGTAGATAATTGCAACAAGGGAGGGTGGGGGGTTGACGGTCTGATGAGATAAATGGAAACTATATTCTTCCAGGAGATTCAAGACAAGTTGAGGACATTAAGAATACATGGCATTTTCCTGATGATCCAGCATGGGTTTCAGAGGGCACATTGAAATTGTTTCAGGTTTGGGGATGGGTGGGAGATGAGTTCATAAATGGGAAAGTAGGTAGCTATCTAATAAGAGTCTGAGGATGAATGCATATAGGGTGGGAGAGGAAGCGAGGAGGGTGAGAAGCTGAGCTTCTTGAGGTGATCAATCAATCAGGAATTAAGAGATAAGTCTGCTCAAGTTTTATAGTAGATGGATAGGTAGTGAGGGTTGATGTAGTGAACAAGAGTGGGATTTTATCTGTAGCACATGAAGTTTGGAAACCCTCCTCTTCTTGTCGAGGATAGTGTGGAAAAGGCGGAAGAGTGGTATCAGCTGATGCTTGAAGAGCCCAGGGTGTGGAATTAAGATGCTTTTGTATGAGTGGTTGAGGTAATATGTAATGTTAGCATTACCTGGCATAAGCAATTAATCAAGGTCCTTTGTTTTTGGGTACTTTAGGTTCAAAACACAGTACTATTCTTCCTTAATCATAATGACTTTTTCCTGGTTATGTCATAAAAGCCATGGTTCAAGAGCCAACTGTTTGACAATGAAGTTAAAAGCAAAAAATAAACAAACAAAAATTATATATTCAGAACATGTATATAAGACAGAGTTATAGGAGAACTTTAATCTGTCTAATTATCAATCAATTTATTGTGTGGAGGTGTGGTTCCTGGTGGGGGTGGGGCACTGTCTCTGACCTCAGATAAATTTAATAGAGGATAAAAAAACTGCCCAAACTATTTAAAGTGAAAGGGAGAAATCAGGCCATCTACTTTTTCCTCTGCTCTGAGCATGATGCAACTGTGGGTCAGCTTTGAGAGTTGGCAGAGGAGGAGGAAGATGTCATCTGGTGAGTTGTCCGTTCTTACTTATAAGGAACTTGGTGTGAAGTTTTTCACAAGATTCTACAAAATCATACCCTTGAAGAAGATTAATTTCACATACCTCTTGGTGCAAAGATCCTCTTTTCCCCAAATGGAAGGCTAGAAAAGATTGATGAGGCCATTTTGGCTGATTTATAATACAGTTTTCCTTTATTTGCATACAATTGAGGCATTAATACACTTTATTTTTATAAGATACATTTTCAACGCTACTTCACTTACAATGGTTAATTTTATGATAGAATTTAAACTTTTTGCCCACTTTAATTTATGGTGTTAAAGTGTTACATCTGAGTACTTTGCTTAATTGGCTTCCAGAGAGTGACTGACGGGCATAGCTTACGTTAATCAGCTCTGAATCTCCATAGCAAAATTTCTTTTACCTTCTATAATAATTTTATGCTTAGGGGCTGTCAGGAAATAGTATATATCCCTTTGGGAATCCCACATTCTAGAGAAGCGAATGTGTGGAAAGATAATAAACTATGTAGCTCCCTGGCACTTGTGTTCCTCTAGGATAGAATTCTTGACTAATTAGACCATGATAGATTGAGAAGCATCACTGTACTGTATTTAAAAATGAAATACATTTTAGTTCATCAACAGTATCCTTTATTTTGGAGTCTTGAGATAGTGGTTGTAAATACCTCATTCATTTGTTCCTTTGCCTTTCCTGAGGGAGACCACATGAGGTTTTTATTTGTTCTAAACATCAAATGAAGACAAAATGACCACTAGACCGAGAATAGAACAAGCCATATGTTTGAATAGGTGTAAGTTGCTTTGTGTCATTTCAGTTTTCAAGTAGGTTCTGTTAGGTAGTAAATTATGTCATAGCTTTATTTGAAATAAATTAGGTTCATTTACTTTTCATGGTTCAAAGTATCAGAGTATGGAATAAAAGAGGCCTGAGCAATATCATAGGTGGAGGGAAAAGAGCCAAAAGAGGAAAATGAACCCGAGAAAGTAAATGGGTCAATCTTGGGAAGGAATGACACCTTCTTTTCTGACATGAGGGAAAAGCAAGTCTACACATTGCCACATTTTAAGGTTGAAGTATAAGAAGTCAGTATTGTTGCTGTCTGGTGGTGTTACCTTTACAAACAGCCATGGAATTTAATTCCTATATTGATTTTTGGTGCATAGAGGAAAAAATGTTACTTTCCTAGTCACAGGACATCGGCATACTTTACTCAGTTCAACGGTCTTCTAGAATCAGGTGTTGGGCACTACTGGCCACAGGTGGGGAAGTCCACCTGTGTAGCCGTCCTCATCTAAGTCCAACTTGCCCACCAGAGAGACTGACTCACACAGTTTTCAGCAGCTTACTTGGTCTCTTTCAGGTTGTAAATTTTTGTAGAAATCAGCTCTGCCTTTTCAAGTGCTCTGTGTCCATGCTCTTCATAATAGCCCAATACATATTTGATGCACGGTCACAGTTTGTTAACAGTGATTTCATTCACGGAAGAATGTATGTGAATTGCCAGGGTATGTATTCTAGTGCTTCAGTTAGTAGAAGGTTATGGTGGAGTAACCTATCTTTTATTGATGCTCACGGTTATGAAATGTAACCTGATGATTAAGCGGGAGTGGGGGTTAGGGGTGGGGAAATAAATTGGAAAGGACTCTTGGCTGAAAATATCCTAAAAATCCACAAGAGGGAGATCTATTGCCATTGAAGCAGAGAGGGGAGCTAATGAGATCTCAGTTCCTAAATTTTCGGAGCAGAATATTTGAGTGTATTTCTCCAGTTGAAAATGAGAAAAGGATAGCCTTTACAATTTCTTTTGGGATGGGAGATTAGATTTAGAGATGCTCACTTATTTGCAGAATGCTGGAATATGCGTGACATGTCAGGGTTTAGGATGCATCAACAGCCTCAATGAGCATATCTAAGAGCTCAAAGGATTTTTGTTTGTTTGGTTTTGATGTGATTATGGTTGTTTCAAGGATGGTTTGCAAAGCTACCTTTGCCGTATCTCCCCTTTTCATTTTCTTGGCAGTGGCAGTAGAGTCAGTGCTGCCCAAATTCAGTTTATAATCCTTGCTGGGAAGTGGCCTCCCTAGTTTTACTGCCTCCTTTGGGCAAGATATGGCAGCAGAATACATCATTTTGGTTTTCGGGAGCCTTTACTTACCACAAGGCAAGGTGGAACTGCAGGTAACTGTACAAAAGAGGAACAGAGGGAAACCTGATTCTAAATCGTTTATATTCGTACCTTGAGATCCATATTCATTGCCTGGCCACCTCATGTTTACGTGGTCAGTGGGGACAGAAAACCTTTATCATTTCAATGAAAATTTTTGCAATACAATTACTGGATCACTTGTAAATTTTATTTAGTTTCTTTTCAGAAAACTTTCCTTTCTCCTCCTGTGTGTTAACAGATGGTATCAGCTAATGACATTTTCAGGGTTTGACATTCCTGACCCCTCCCTAATTCATAACGCTATTTCTTTCTTTAGTTTTCTCATTACCTTTTTAAGCTTCCCATTCTCAATGCTCTTCAAGCAGTCCTTTCTTCCTCCCATGTCATTTGTGTCCAGGATTGCCTCTGTGGCCATGCTCTCTCAGGAAGGATGTATTGTAGAGAGATTAAAAGCATGGACTGGAGACATTTCGTCTGGTTTATAACTTGGATAAGTTGCTTAAATTCTCTTTGCCGTAGTATCATGACCTGGAAAATGGGAAGAGTGACAATGCCCACCCTCACTGGAGTTCTGCGAGAACAAGAAGAGTTAATATATGGAAAGGGTTTAGAATAGAGTCTGCCACATGGGAAATACTCTTTCAGTGTTGGTAATTACCGTCATTATTGTTATTATCAGTCTCTTTCATCATAGACTTTCTTTGCAGTAACTTATCACATCCGAAGTCTCCACTATCTCCTGAACACCTTTTCTAAGCCTTAGGTACATTTCCTAGGGCTTTCTGGACCTAGCCACCTGGCCTGCCCTCAGGGACCTCAGACTTAATATGTTCCAAATTGAAGTCATCATCTCTCACCTTCTTCTTGCAAACCTTTTTTTTTTTTTTTCCTATTTCTTCTTTTAGCCAGTGGTACCATTTCTTGCCTAAAAGCCAGAGCCAGGAAATAATGAGTTATCCTTGCCTTCAATCCTTCACCTCCAATTTATTTGCTTATCAAATTATATCAATGTACATATTAAAACTTCTTCCACACTCAAGCCCTTAATTACTCCACGGGCCCCGAACCTGTCTCCTTGCCCCTGGTTGTACCTTGTTCTTTTTACTTTGGCCAGAATGATATTTTACAAATGCAAATCTGATCCCATACTTCTTCAGATGAAAAATATTCTATATTTTTTATAGCTTTCAAGGTTATATGGGGTTTGGTGGTGACCTGGACCCTGCTTGCCTCACTGTGCCGACTATTAATTCTCTCTGCTGCTCACAAACTATTGTCCTAATGCAAACCTATTGTTCATGCAGCAGAGAGTAGTATCTAAATTGCTTGTGTTTAATACAGACACTAGCACATAGTAGGTACTAAATGTATATGCATATCCGTATGAATAAAGACCTGGACTCTGTATGAATGGGGGTTCTTTCTTGCTCACAGACTTTAAAACTGTCCTCAATGTGTTGATTGGAATCAGCATGTTTCACAACATAATTAAAATGTAAGAAATGTTTCTAGCACATCAGTAAAATAGACACTTTCAAATAATGTCAGGGAAATGCAAGCTCAAACTTACAAATAGCCTTTTGCATAAACAACACTCAGAGGTGCATTTTCTGCTTAATGCATGTACATAACTTCCATTAACGTTCTTTGCCTCAGTGTTTAGCTTTTATTTTTATGTCTGTTGTATAAATCTGAGTGTTGACACTTTAATGGAAACCCCCTGGTTTGTGATGACATCATACCGAATGTAAAGTAGAGGTGGTCGGATTGTTTGGAAAACTTTCCCCTGAGAATGTCTGTCTGTAATTCTGAAGAAAATTTGTTTTTAATTCAGTGACATTCTGCTTCCCAAGGGAACCTCACTAGTTCACAGGCCCTGCATGCTGCCTTCACTGCTTTAAACTTATGATTTCTTATGGATAGTGATAGGGAAATGACTTCATGTGGCCTAATCCCACTTAAAAGGCAAAGGGCTTGGGCTGGAGAGAAATCCTAGGAGTAGTTATGCCTTCTGCAGAAAGGGGCTGAGGTGCCACAGAGATGGTGGTGAGGAGAAACGGGCAATGGGAAAAGAACAGCTGTGGCTCTGTTTTTTTTTTTTTTAATTAGTGCAGTGTTTGTCACATAGTTGGTGTTCTAGAAACTTTGATGAGGCTTTGTCCCATATCCTATAATATTTATCTGTTTACACCAAATTTAGGGAAAAATGAAAGATTTGAGTATACCAGGGGCTCCTGGTTTTTTTTATGTTGTTCTGAAATCCAGAAAAGATGGAAGTAGGCATAGATCTTGGATTCTTCTCTCAACTCTCTGTTGGGCCGCTCTGATGGGATGGGATCCTGCTTGTTATCAGCAGAAGGGGAAGCCCAACA
>PVKV010031970.1:0-20377 GCA_004027835.1 Alouatta palliata | reverse complement strand
TCACACCTGTAACCCCAGCACTGCGGGAGGCCGGGCGCATTGGCTCACACCTGTAACCCCAGCACTGTGGGAGGCCAAGGCGGCGGCTCACACCTGTAACCCCAGCACTGTGGGAGGCCGGGCGCATTGGCTCACACCTGTAACCCCAGCACTGTGGGAGGCCAAGGTGGCGGATCACGAGGTCAAGAGATCAAGACCATCCTGGCCAACATGGTGAAATCCCGTCTCTACTAAAAATACAAGAATTAGCTGGGCATGTGGCTGCACACCTGTAGTCCCAGCTACTCGGGAGGCTGAAGCAAGAAAATCACTTGAACTCAGGAAGCAGAGGTTGTAGTGAGCCGAGATCGCATTGCTGCACTCCAGCCTAGTGGCAGAGCGAGACTCAGTCTCAAAAAAAAAAAAAAAAATAGAACTACCATATGATCCAGCAATCCCACTACTGGGTATATATCCAGAGGAAATGAAATGGATGAATTGCAGCTATCTTTGTCCAAGCTACAGATAGCTGCAATATATTTACCAAGTAAAGGCCTCCAACCCAGAATGCACAAAGAATGCTTGCGAACCGAAAGACAACCCGATAGAAACATGGACAAGAAAACACTGGAAAGGTAGCCCATGGAAGACAATGTTCAACCAGCCGATTAGCATATGGAAAGATGGCCAGCCTCTCTAGTCATCTGGGCAATGCCACCAAAACCACGAGGTGCCACCTGCTCCCAGGAGAATGGCTGAAATGGAAAAGCCAAGGCGGGCCACCTGGGACAAGGCCTGGGGCAGCCGGAACTCTGTCCTGGTGTGGGTGGAGGTGAACTGGCACAACCACTTGGAAACAGACTGGTAGAGTCTATCAAAGCCTGACATGCCTTACCCTGTGGCCCAGCAACTCATAGCCAGGGGCAGGGCCAAGAAATATGCGCACGCATGTCCCTTAAAAGATGGGTGCAGGAACGTCCATCTCAGTATAATTTGCGGCACCCAAAAACCAGAGATTCACATGTCCATCAACAGTAGAATAAAAAAACAATGAGGCATTTGTCCAGTGGAACAGTATATGGTATAAACTATGCCTGTGTGCATCATGGAAGAAGTTCACAAACACAATGTTGAGATAAAGAAGCTAAATCTAAAAAGCACTCTCACCGGGGGAGCCCATCACATGCAGGTCACAGTCAGGCCCGGGGCTGAGGTCCCCAGGGGAAGCGGGCAGACAGGATCTCTCGGTGGTGGTGGGGGTCTACTTCCCAACCACAGGACTAGTTACTTGGGTGTGCCATGGTTCGTACCCTTTCTCCTTAAAAAACATTTTAGAACGCTATGTAAAATAAGACAATTATAAACTTTACGCTAATAAATCTGACAATTTAGACCAATTGGATACATTCCTAAAAAACTCACAAGAAGAACCAAACTTGTCCAACCCTGGCCCACAGGCCGAATGCAGCCTCGGACAGCTTTGAATGTGGCTCAACACAAATTCCTAAACTTTCCTAAAACATCAGAATATTCTTTTGCAATTTTTTCTTTTAGCTCATCAGCTATCGTTGATGTATTTTATGTGTGGCCCAAGACAATTCTTCCAGTGTGGCCCAGGAAGGCCAAAAAGAGAGGGCACCCCTGACGGATAATCCATACAGTTTTGTAATGATTTAAAAATCAAATCCCTTATTTAAAACTGTCGCACAAAAAGAACTTGAGAGCCAACCCCAACTCCAAATTATACTCTAAATATTCCAAGAAGAAACAGTACCAATCTTATACCAACTTCCAACTCTGGCACCCTGGCTTGGGCTCCAGGGCCTCCTCCAGCAGTGACGCATTGCTAGTAATGAGGAGGGGCTGAGACCTAAGGACCCCACCCTTGCTCCAGACCCAGATTGGGAGGGAGAATGTCCCTGTCCTTCGGCCTCGGGACCAGCTGCTCCCTGTCCCCTGCGGTAGGTGTCCTGGCCTTGGGTTGTGTCCCACGAGGGGGAAATGGGGAGGCCCAATCCCAGCAGGAGTCTAGGTCTGGCTACTGCTCTCTGGCCAATGTACTGTGTCGCCGTGAGCAAGCTCATCCCCCCTCTGAGCTTTCATTCCGTTGTGGATACGTGGGCCACCCTGCCCGCCCTGACTGTGGGTTGCCAGGGTATAGACACTGCTCCTCCAGAAGCACCCCTAGGGCCACGCCTGCTCATCCCAGGAGCACCTCTGCCTGCGCAGGCCCCGGCAGCTCCGTCGCTGCTTCACGGGCCTTTCCTTGTCCTTCTGCAAAATGGCTCACAGCCCAGGCCCCCTCTGCTCTGGTCTCAGGCCAGGCAGGGCTGGGGGATGGTGTCGCCTGGAGGAGGTTCTATCAGGAGGGAAGAGGAGGGCAGGAGGCGAGGGCAGGCAGGGCTAGGCCGGTGCCAGGAGGCATCAAAATGCATCCCCACATCATCTTGCCCACCCCCCACACCTTCCTACTGCTCAGGTGGCCAAGCCCAGACCCCTGGCCTCCATGACTGCCCAGGAGAACCACAACCCCCTTTTCCTCCACCTGCCAAGCCAGCCTTGGGCAAGGTATCAGCCCAAGATTTGTACCCCTGGCAACTCCACGACACAGTCTCCCCCACAGGCCCCTTCTCCCTAATCAGGTGGTAAAGGGGCAAGGCCATCTCCGTTCTGCATAGCCCTGTCCTGGCTACCTCAGCCCATCTCATTCACCTGGGCATGCAGACACCGCCCACCACCTGACAGGCCTCTGCTGCTCCCACCTGGACGCACCCCCAACTTGCACAGACAGAAGCTGGCCAGCCCCACCACTCTGTCTCCCAGATGGCTGCCTCCACTCCTTGCCCACCTGCCCCTGACTTCCTCCACGTGGCCCTGCCAGGGCACCCCAGTGCCCCCCCAACCCTGAGGGACCACCAGCTGAGGCTGCCCCGGCCCCTCCGGAGCTGCCTGGAAATCCAGCCACACCAGACCCGCAGGAAATTCGTGGGACAGAGCTGTACTGAGGAAGGGGACAAGAATGTGGCCAGAGCCTGCCCACCGCTAAGCCAAGGGCAATGGCAGGTAAGCCACTTTCTGGCCTGTTTCCCTTCCTGCTCTGCCCAGACCCCTCAATCCCCAAGGTGGGTAACAAATGAGAAAACTGAGGCTGGGAGAGGAGAGCACTTACCCAGGGGACCCAGCCAGTAGGGGTGGAGCTGGGGCACTCCCCCAGCCTGTCCTTACCAGCGGGGCTAGGAGCAGAGGAGGGTCCCTGGGTCACCTGGCTCACAGCTGCTCGGCTGCCAGCAGGTGGAGCTGCAGTCCTGAGGAGGGAGGGGCTCCCCTGCCTCAGCACTCAGGGTGGGGCAGGTGTTCTGTTCTAAGGCTGCCCAGAAACCCAGCGGCCTCCCCCTCCCTCCGCAGCCTCCCCTGCCAAAAAAGCCCCACCCAGTAGGCGGGAGCCTGGATGGGTTGGGGGTGGGGGACAGCTGCCGAGAGGGCCCAGACAGGGTCAGGAGGCAACTCCTTGGAGAAGGGACTTGCCAGGCAGGGGGGCGCAGGCCTGCGGGGGTAGGGGTGGGCACCACAGTCCGGGGCCCCAGAGCTGGCGATAGCCGGCTGCACTTCCAAATTTGCTCCAGGGGAGTCTTGTGAGTGTTGGGGCTGGTGAGGGAGGGTGTAGACAGCAGGCCCTGGGCACACCCTGTGCTGGGAACCTGCGTGGGGGAAGGAGGAGGAGGCATGACCAGCTCTGTTCCTACTGGCCTGGTGCCTGGTCTTGCCACTGGCCCACGAGAGACAGTCCCCATCCCCACCCTCAGCCACCTGGGAGCAGCTGTTCCTACACTGTCCGAGGTAGGGATGGAGCTCTCAGGCCACACAGCTGCGGAGAGGGGACCCCTCACACTACCAGGGCTAGCAGGGACGCAAACAGGAGGAGGAAATCCTGCCTGCCTCGAGATAAGGCTGCCCGGCCAGGCTACCAGCCTCAGATCTGCACCAGTGGGGAAAGAGGAAGTCCCCCAGTGTCCCAGTCCCCCACCGAGAGCACCACTTCCCAGGACCGAGGTCCTCAGGGAGCCCGCCTCGGACCCAGAGTCCAGGGGAGGCCGCGTTTGGCCAGCCCCACCCTCCAGCTCTCCCAGACAGGCTCTGCAAGTGGCCCCATCACCTGAATCAGGACACTGTTGTTAACAGTCACCAAAGCCCCACTTCACAGAGGAGGATGTGGAGTGACATGCCTGAGCCAGGCTCAGTTGGTCAGGCTGCTGGGACCTGGTATCTTTCCCGATGCCCTTCCCCGCCTCCCTGGGCCCCCCAGTGCCCTGGCCTCGACACTCCCATTAACACTTCTGCGGTGCAAACTTGCACCTTGGGGAGGGACCCCAAGACCCAGGTCAGCCCCTGGCGTGCCTGGGTGGGTGGGGGTGGTACCACAGTGAAAGCCGAAGAGGACACCGGCTGGGCCCAGAAAAGTTGCCTCCCCAAGAACTGGACTATTCTGGGGCAGGGCAGGAGCTGGCAGGGCAAGGGGAAGTGTGTTTGGGGGAGGAGCAGATCCTGGGCAGGAGGCGGGGCTTGGGGGGGAGGGGGGAAGGAACACAGGCTGGGGAGCGCAGAGGCTCCCCGACATGCCTGCTCCACAGCTGGGTCCAGATAGAGGACTCCCACCAGCCACCAGCTAAGTGAGAGTACTTAGAGGGCCCAGAACAGGTCCATGGGGGAGGAGGTGGACTTTGCTTAAACAAAACCCAAGTTTGCATCTAAACTGGCAGCCCCAGGGCCCCACCTCTGGCCTCCAGGTGGGAGAACGTGGTTGGGTGTATTTCCAAGTCACCAAGGCCCTGGGGCTGGAAGGGAGGCGACTGGCTCTCTAGTGGTCAGAAAAGTCGAGCCTGGGTGGGAGGAACGGCCCCCTCCAGGCTTGCAGGTGTGTGTGCACATGTGTGTGCGTGCTCAGGGCGTGTGTGCACTTATGTGTCTGCCCTGGGCTCCTCCCTCTGAACACCCACAGACAGCTCTGAGCGAGGCCACGGAGGTGGGAGTCCCGTGGGAGTCACTGCCCTCGGGCTGGAAGCCAGGTGCCCACCCAGACACAGGAGCACGCAGCCAGCCGCACTGCGACCTCACCCAGTCGTGGCACTTGATGAGGAAAGGGCCAGGCCGGCTGACTGTCACAAGACCCACAGACTCAGCAGCATCCCCACCCCTCCCCGGGGCTTCTCGAGATAACTCTCTTGGGATGAGGCAGGCACAGCCAGCTCAGGCTCTTGCTCCGGGGTCTGTGTCTGCCTCTAAGGCTGCGGTGGGGGGGTGGGGGAGCGAGCCTCAGTCCCCTAGACCTGGGAGCTGGGCTCCTCACACACCCAGCAGCCACTCCCCACTGCAGCCCAGCTGCACCCATGAGGCTGTTCACATGAGAAATCACATGAGGGTAAGCCCTCTCCCGAAACAACCTTCCATAGCTCCCTGGTGCCGTCTAGCCCTAGCCGACACTCACAGCCTCTCCAGCCCTCACTGCCTGCCTGGGCTGTGGGTTCTCTCCTGCCTCCGGTCTTTCTCAGGCTGTTTTCTCTGCTGGGCAAATTCACAGACTAAGCTTGGCCACCCTGCTATGGCTTCTGGGTGCTGCCTGGTCCCTGGTCCCAGAACACTTTGCTGATTAAGGACTCAGAGCCTGGCACACAGTAGGTGCATAATAAATGCTAATGCAGGTGGTGCAGAGGAAAAGGGAATGAGCTGGTCAGATCTCCTAGAAAGGCCTGGTAAGTCTGGGGGGGAATGGGGAGGCAGCGGGGGGCTCAGTTCATCTCCTTCTCCTGGAGAAACTGAGGCACAGGGTGGCACAACAGTCACCTCTCCAAGGGATTTGGCAGCCAAGAAGAGCGGCCCACGCTCCCACCCATCCCAGGTGGGCTAGGCTGAGCCGGTTTCCCTGGGCTGACAGGCCAACCCCACAGACGTCCAGGACAGTGTGACCCTGTGATGGGGCTGCCCGCCGCCCCAGGCCCCCACAGCCCACCTCAGGCTCCCCCAGGAGAATGGGCGTGGGCTTGGGAACCAAGCAGCCTCCACAGCCAGCCAGGGCCCCCGTGTACCAAGCAAGCGCACGTCATCCGAGGACTCCTCCGCAGGCCACACGCCCGCCTCAGGGACTGCCCTGCATGCAGGTGCCCTTGGCATTAACCTCCTCCACACCCAGACTCCCTGCAGACAAGAGCCACTGTCCCCTACCTGCCCAGGGCCCACAGCTCGGTGTCCTGCCACACACCTTCTATGCCATGGGCTCAACCGGCACCTCAGGGGCCAGGAGCCAGGAAAAGGGGCTCCAGGGCTTTCTCCCTGACATCTCTGCCCAGCCCGCTGGCCCTGACTGGAGCCACAGTGAACTAACACGCCGGCCCGTCCATCAGCTGTGGGTCAGGAGGTGCCCAGCCCAGCCCTGTTCCTCTAGCCCCCCTGCTGGCGGCCTGCTGGCCCCCACAGACCCTTGAAGCAGTGAGGCAAGCAGGTGCCCGCAGCTGACCGGGAGGGGGCCAAGGTGCAGGGGGTGGGCACAGGAGCCACTTACCAAGGAAGCCACAGACGCTCTCCCAACTGGCCCAGAAGTGAAGATCCCAACTGGCCACCTCCCCCAGACGCCCGGTTCTTCCCTCCACAGCTCCTCCCCCCATTGTCCCTCCTCCGCATGCTCCTAGGGCTGGCTCTGAGCCCTGCCAGGACCCACACGCCCCACCAGCAGGAGTGGGTGGGTCCCCTGATGGGCCGGGAGCCAGACCAGCCCCCAACAATCACTCAGCTTCTTGGAGCTGGGGACCCCACCCCCAGTGCCCCCCCAGCCTGAGCAGCTGACTGCAGAGGAATAGACCGCTCTGAGTCACACGTCCAGCCCAGCCTGGCTAGTGAGCCTTAGTGCGCGCCAGGTCCTGCTGTGTGGACAGACACAGGCCTGAGGCAGGTCCCTCCCAGGCAGGCTCTGCATAAGCCCCGAGCCTCAGTTTCCCGATGAGTGCCAGGACAGAGGCTGGCCGAGAGGAGAGGCATAGCCTAAGGGTGAGACTCAGCCCACGGGGCGGGCCAGTGGGTCAGGGCCTGCTCAGCTGCCGCCTGCCTGAAGCCCGGGGGCAGCCGACCCCAGCCTCCTTTCAGCCTCTCAGCCCAGCTCACAGCAGCCCCCACCCCTCAAAGCACCAGGGTATCTGGCAAGCAGGGTGTGGTGGGGCTCAGGAACCAGCAAGATTGTTTTTGTAGACGGGGTCTCGCTGTGCTGCCCAGGCTGGAGTGCAGTGGCTATTCACAGGTGCGATCCCACTACTGATCAGCACGGGAGTTTTGACCTGTTCTATTTCTGACCTGGACCGGTTCACGCCTCCTTAGGCAACCTGGTGGTCCCCTGCTCCCGGGAGGTCACCGTATTGAGGCCAGACTTAGTGTGGACACCCAAATGGCATAGTGCACTACAGCCCAGAACTCCTGGGCCCAAGCGATCCTCCCACCTCAGCCTCCTGAGTAGCTGGGACTACAGGCATGCGCCACCTCGCTTAGCTGGAACCAGCATTTTTGAAACAGGGTCTGTCTCTGTTGCCCAGGCTGGAGTGCCGTGGTGCACTCATGGCTCACTGCAGCCTTAAATTCCTGGACTCGAGCCATCCTCCCGTGTCAGCCTCCCAAGTGGCCGGGGCTCCAGGTGACACGACCACACCTGGCTACTTTTTAAATTTTTTTGGAGAGACGGGATCCTACTATATTGTCCAGGCTGGTCTCATATGCATGGATGGGATCAGGCGATCCTCCCTCCTTGGCCTCCCAAGTAGCTAGGGCTACAGGCACACATCAGCATGCAGGTAGGCGCCCAGGCTGGGAAGGGAGCCCAGGTGCAGGGGGTGGGCACAGGAGCCACTAGTTTTTAATTCTTAAATTTTTAGGCTAATTTTAAAATTTTCTGTAGAGATGGGGTCTTCCTGTGTTGCCCAGGCTAGTCTCAAACTCCTGGGCTCAAGTGATCCTTCTGCCTAGCATTCCAAAGCGCTGGGATTCCAGGTGTAAGCCTCCACACTGGCCTAGCATTTTTTTTAAACAAGGTTTCCATCCTTTCCAGTCATTTGGATACAAGTGGTGGCTGAGAAACACCCAAGTCCCATGACCCCAAGTCCCCCACTCTCCAGAGCTCCAGCTGCCAGGCCCACCTCCTGGTCACCTCTCTCTGCTGCACCCCAGGCCCTCAGCCCCAACTCCTCTTTGCTCTGGGCGGCCAGCAAACCCGGCAGGACTCACCCAGTTGTGCTACGGGTAGCCCCCCTGGGATCCCAGGTGCCAGCCCTGTGCCCATAGCCCAGGTGGGGACCTGCCTCCAACAGGCAGTCTGGAGCAGGCCCGCACAGCCAAGGCCCAGCCCAGGGCTCAGGGGCAGCGAGGGGTCACACCCACCCAGGAGGTCAGCAACGGAACGGCCTGCTGCTAGCCAGACCCCAGCAGCAGACAAAAGGCATGGGAAGGTGTGGCTGAGGGGGCTGAGTCCCCACAGAATGCCAGGGTGGCCTGAGGTGGGCACAGACAGAAGGGGTCCCCAAGTAGACCAGAGGACTCCAAGGGCAAGAAAGGCTGTGTCCCAGCCCCAAGGCAGGGGCACTGGCAGGGAAATGGGAGAGTTCCCAGGGGCTCCTCAGTTCTGAAAGGCAGAGACCATGGCAAAAACCTAACGGTCACAAAGGTAGCAAACAACTCTATTTACACTGAGGCAGGAAAGCCGGCCAGGCCTGCTCCGGGGACACACCCTCCACCCCCAGACAGCTCTCACCTGGGAACGCTGTTTACCTGTTTACCACCTGACACCCACACGCTGCCAGGCAGGGCAGGGCCGGCTGAGTCAGCACTTTACCCAGAGGCCCAGCCCTGCCGCAGTGGGACAGGAAGGGGACACTGACTCAGAGTAGGGCCATCACACCAGTCACAGCACTGACTCCCGAAAGAGACTATGCTGGAGCCCCCACCCCAGCGGCCAGAGGTGCCCTGCAGAGCTGGCCACACAAGGGCTTCCCAGACGCTCGCTGCAGTGCGCGAAGTGTGGAACGAGGACCGAGACCTCCCGGTGCACCCCTCCCCAATACAGATACCAGGGGAACGCCACACCCTGCCCCAGGCCCTCTCCAGACTAAGCACGTGTCACTGGCTCTCCTGGGACACCCTCGCTGCTCAGATCCTGGACTCGCTCCCTCACCAGGCGGTCAGCACTGAGCCCTTGGCTCCAGAGCCCCTGGCGGTGGGTGCCCAGAGCACCGTGCAGACGCACAGCAAGGGAAGGGGTCAGGCTGGAGGCCCCAGGCTCTGTTTCAGGGCCACTGTACTGCGGAGGGTAAGAGCTGGAGAGCCGCACTCCACACCCTGCCCCTGTTGCTCTCCAGTCCCGAGGGGCACACTTGACCACCAGCAGGTGGGTGCTGGGCAGGGCCTCGCTCACCTGCCTCAGTTCCCAGGGACTCCACATACCAGACCCCTGACACCATGTGGCGGGACTCAGTGGTCAGGCAGGTGTCCGATCAGCCGGAGGGACAGTGAGCAGGGCATATGCTGAGCCACCACGTCGCGTACCCTGAGACCAAGGCTGTCCAGCATGTGCCATGATGTGCATTGCACAGCCAGTCCCGGATCGGAGCTGCCAGGACCCAGGACCAGCTAGGAGTCGCCATGGGAACTCGGCTGCTGGCAGGGCGGGGCAGGGCCGAGGGCAGCGGGTGGTGAATCAGCCGGCAGAAGGCCAAGGCGTGAAGCTCAGCATTCTCAGGGCGTGTGTCACCAAGGAGCCCATGGTGCTGGCTCACCCAGGAGCCAGGCCTGCCAGGCAGCAGGAGCAGGCCGAGGACCGAGGGCTGGAGCCCTAAACAAAGGGGCCTTCACTCCACTGGGTGGGGCTGAGTCACGGGGCCTCCCACCCACCCGGGCGCCACCGCAGGACAGCCCCTCCAGCCTCAGGGCTCACACGGACATAGCCCAGCGAGGCTCCCCCGAGTGTCCTGGCCCTGCTTCGTCCCGGGCACCCCCAGCTGCCCTTGCTTCACTATACTCTTGGTGGGGTCCAGTCCAGGCAGGGATGTGGCTTGAGATCCCTTTCCGGACTCCTGCCCGGAACAGCCTGCGCAACTGCCTACCCTCCCACCAGCACCCCTGCAGGAAGGAGTCCCTCCCAAGGGCTCTGCAGAGAGGAGGCCCAGGCCACTCCCACCCTCACTAGCACACAGTGGGTCAGCAAGTCTCCGTGGCAGAGCAGGCAGGACAGGGACGGGCCGCCGGAGGGGAGGGCGGTGGCTGCAAATATCTCTGCAGGTCTCTCGGGGTGTGGGGAGTGGGGAGCCCCGCCTCCCGCCCAGCCCTTCCCACCCCTGCCTCCTGGGCCCAGCTCCACGTTTCCATTTTAGAAAGTGCTTCTGACTATTAAATATTTAGCCGAGCAAGGAAGGCCTTGGCTCCCGGCCTGCTATGGGTTCCAAAAAAAGAAAAATGAAGGATAATCTGGAGGCCCAGGCTGAGTGCAGCAGGAGCCTGGTGGAGACACCCTCGAAGCTCAGCGTGGCCAGGGACCCCGCTGCCCTTACAGTGGGTAGAGAAGAGCATGGCCCGTCCTCCCTGTGTGTCCACTGAGACTCCACTAAGCTCCCTCCAGGCTCACCTGGCCTCCAAGGGGGCACGGAGCAGTTCCTTCCCACCAAAACTGCCCTAAGACCTAGGGACTCCCCGGTGCCCCAGTGCCCTCAAGACAAAGCCCTCCCTCCAGCAGTTGGCGCTGTCCCCTCTCCAGCCTCCCCGACCCCGTCCCAGATGCACTGGGTTGAAAGGCTTGCAGATCCGTGACCGCGCCCCTGGCCTCTGTGAGCTCCTCCTGTCTGCCTCTGCTTCTTTTTCATAACCAGTCCTGGTCTCCATCGGGCCGGTTTCCCTCCAGGGAGCCCTCTCTGGCCCCTCTGTGCCCCCTAAGGCTGCACTGGCCACAAAAATGCGATTCACGTTTGTTGAATGAACACTGGGTGGATGCTTGCTCTGCTGAGGTATGACCTCCGGTCCCAGGGTCCCGGGTGGCTGGCTCAGACCCAGATGGACGGATGGACAGGCAGCCAGGCAGACGAGGAGGCACCCCCATACCTCACATCATCCCCAAAGGCAGGGTCTGCCTCTGCTAGCCAGAAGACCAAGCTGGGAGAGTGTGGCGTTTTACTCCTTTAATGGGTGGCAGGGACCCTCGGACAGCCAGTGCTCCCCACTTGCTGGGGATTGGGGCCTTTCCTCCCCAGCACCTATACTTCCCCACACCTGCACAAGCCAACCCCCAGCTAAGCAGATGCCAGCTGCCTGAAACAGAGGCCTTCAGCATAGGTGTCACAAGAGGGAGGACACAGAGGGGGTCAGAGGGAGAGCTGGCAGTGAACCCAGCAACCCTGGGTCTTCCCGGAAGAGGCAGCTCCTAGCCCAGCCCAGGATAGAAGAGCTTGGCCAAATGGAGAGAGGGCAATGAGGGCATTCCCACTGTAGGCCCAGCCACAATGAGTCCAAGTGGGAGTGGCACTCAGCTTCCTGGGCATGGAGAAGGCTCGGGGCCAGCGGGCTCCTGCGGCACTGGAGCCAGATGCTCTGCGGGCCTGACCCTCCTGTCCACTTCTGAGCCCCACCCCTTCCCTGGGCTGCGCCAGGTGGGCGCTGCCTGAGGCTTGGGGCAGGAGCCGGAGGCCAGCAGGCAGCCAGCCTTTCTCCCTGGTGGTCCAGCTTCAGTTTCCCCAGCAGGGAAAGAGCTGGGGTGTTGTGAAGAACACACCTACGACATCACTCTTGGTGGCTTCTGAGAGGCCACCTCAGTGGGGATGAGAGGGATAGTCCAGGATGCCCTGTGCTGCCTCCTCCCAGTGCCCGTTCCTGCCACTAGGTGGCTACAGAGGGGCTCCTTTGCCTGCAGCACCTTCCCTGGTGGGTCAGGGCAGAGCCAGCACCTGTCAGAACAGCAGGTCACCGACCAAAGCGCTCCATGTGCTGCTGTGGCCCGAGAGCCCAGGGAGTCCTCGCTGTCCCCAGCCTCAGTGTCCCCATCTGCAGGATGGGAATACACAGCCCTCCCCCAGTGTACACAACCCGGTCAGGGAGATATCGGGGTGGTGACAGGCCCGCCAGCACCAGCGCTCGGCATCCCCGTCTGCATGGCCCTAGCAGCACAAGCAGCCACAATCACTCCTGTCCCTGAATGCAAGGTCCTGACCCACATTTGCAGCCCCGAGGCCCTGAAGAGAGCACCAGCGAGGCACAGAACAGCAAGACCACCTCCACAGCTGCGCTGCTTTGCACCTCGCTTTGGAAAGGGCCCAGCCATGTCATGGCCCCCACCCCAGAGGAGAGACCACCCAGACATCCTCACATGGCGTCACTGCACCGGGGGCCTTCCCTACACGGTGGTGCTTCCTTGGGGTGTTGTTGTGGGAGGTGCTCAGGCCAAGCCAGGGGCAGCAGGTGCAGGGCGGGGACCGGGGCCAAGGCTGAGGGAGCTGAGGGGAGGGTTTCCCTGTCTCCCCAGCTGTCGGGGGCCCAGCTCTGCCCCTGGGAAGGGGCCAGCCTGCCCCTGGAGTAGGCAAGCGTGTGACACCCAGCACCTATTGGGAGTGAACTGGCTGGCGTTACAGTCAGTAGCCCTCCGCGGGGTTGGTGCGCCCAGGCGGAGCCCCCTTCCCTGGGGCTGTGAAGGACTCGGGCTTGGGGCCACTAGGTCGGGCGATCCTGCGAGGGATGTTCCCAGCCCGGCCACCAGGGGGCAGCCTCGGAGCGAAAGCTGCGGAGGAGATGGCTTCTTGCTGGGCTGGTGCCTCGGGCTGCTGGCCGAGGGCAGGTTTGGACTGGACAGGAAAGGAAGGCGAGAGCAGGGGAGAGTCTGCCCATCTCTGGCCTGCTGAGAGGAGACTGCAGGTGGAACAGGCCTGGACCAAATCCAGGCTGGGAAAGGCAGTAGGTAGCAGGGTGCTTGTCAGGACTGCACATTCCTGGGCCACAGGGTTGGGGAGGGCCTGGGAACCGGCATACTGGACAGAACTCCCAAGGGCTCTGACGTTGCAGCTCTCCTACCAAAGCCTCAATGAGCGCCACTGACCTTATTCCCTAAGAGCAGATGGTTCTGTGGGCTGGACACAGGGAGGGACTGCCTGGGAACCACGAAGCCAGCACAGGCTCTGCAGAGACAGCGGGTGGATGAGATGGTCCTGGACCCTGCAGCTTGGGAGTCTCTGGGTGCCCAAGAATGAGGAAGAAGCGGAGTGGAAGGGCTGTGCTGGGAAGCCGGGGGCAGAGTAGTGGTCCCATGTCCCTGGGGCCCCGCCCTTCTCCCTCTCACCAGGTTCACCTGCAGTCATGTGGGCAGGGCCAGCCATAGTGAAAGAGGAGGGGCCGAGGGCCCCCAGCCCACTGGGGCCATCATCCTCCCACTGCTGAGCCCAAACACGGGTTCCCATCTGTGACCCCGTGAAGCCAGTGCTGTAGGGGCCTCCCAGCTCTGGAGCCCTTCAGACGAGCCTCCCACCCTAGGTGCTCAGCAGACAGGCCACAGGAGGGGCCTTGGGAGCACCTGCTGCAGCGGGGGGCATGACCAGGCAGAGGGCACCCCTCTGCACTAGCAGCATCATGGGCACCATTACCATCGACCTGCTTTCCCCAAGGAGTAGGGTGCAGCCTGCGCCAGTGCTGGCCAGCCCAACCCCCGGCCAGTGGCTGCCAATGCCCTGGGTGTGGCCAGGCTGCAGCAGCAAAGACCCAGTGCCCGAGGGACTGCCCCCCCATCCCCGCTCTGCCCTCCAAGATGCTGAGACACCCAGGCCCTGGAACCAGGCCCAGTGCGGGAACAGACACACAAGGAGCACCAGGTACCCATTCTGTAGACTGCGGCTCAGAGGGAGGCTAATGACCATCTCTGGGGAGCATGCCAGTGGGCAGCGCCCACTTTCCCTTGCCCAGCACTGGGACCCTGTGGCCTGACTCTGACCCCATTCAGGCCCCTTACCAGGTTCCAGAATTCAGGCATAGCCCTGCCACAGCCTCCACCTAGCCGGCGACCCCCACACAGCCACACAGTAGATGCAACCCAGACCACACTGGCAGCCCTGGACCAAAGCCGAGAGGCCACACTCCCGGACCAGCCTAGCTGCTCTCCCCCAAAGCAGGTGAGAGGGCAGGCCCCGTGCAGATGCCCTGGGTGGTGGTGGTCTCGGCTTTCGTGCCCCATGCAGACACCAGCCCAGCTCCAGAGCGCGGTAGCACCTCCCAGGAGGCTGCTTCTCGACCAGACAGCATCGCAGCAGCGGGGCAGGAGCGAGGAGAGACAGACAGGGACCGCGAGTGACAGAGACGAGTCAGCCACCGAGAAACAAAGTGAGCGGCAGGGACAGCCCCAGAGGCCGGGAGAGGAGCGGGGACCGAGAGCCGCGGACAGGTAGAACGCGAGGCACGGGAGAAGAGACCCCAGCGCCCGGGGAGGCCCAGAACCGCGCGCGAGTCCCGCCGGCGTGCCCGAGGCCCCCACCCCCATGGCCCGCACTGCGCGCCCCCGGACACGCCCCGGCGCGCGCCCCCGCGCGGAGCCCACCCGCCCCAGGGGAGCGGGCTGCAGGCGGGGAGGGGCGCACCGCTGCCGGGGGCTCCGGGCCAGGCGGGCAGCACCATGTGGAAGCAGTCGCACATCGCGGCGGCCGGGCGGTGCGGGCCGGGCGGCCCGTCGCGTCCAGTCGCTGGTCCCGGCTCCGGCGCACCGGGCGGGCGGGCGGGCGCCGCGCTCTGCCCCGCTGGCCTGCGCTGCCGCTGGCGGCTGGCCTCGGACTGCAGACACAACGCGCCGGGCTACCCAGCAGCTCAGCTAGGACCCCGCCCGGGTCCGCCCAGCCCGGCCCGGCCACTGCGGAGCGCGCGCGCGGGCGGGGCCGCCGGCCTCATTCAGCCTATTGGCTGCCGCCGCCGAGGCCCCGCCCCGAGCCTGGCCCCGCCCTCCAGAGACCAGGCCCCGCCCCGCCCCGCGCCCCCGACCCGCCTGTGGCGTCCGCAGGCGACTTTGGACTCTTGCCAGGCAGGGACCGCCGGACCCCCGCACTGAAGCTCCTGGACTTGCCGCTGTCTTCACCTCCCAGTCCGGGGAGACAGACACTTTAGTCACAAGCTGGGGTGGGGGGCAGCCTGCGGGGACAACAGTGGTCGCGAGCGCCCCCGAAGGTGATCTCACGGGGACAGATAGAATTCTGCAGGGGCTGGGGCGGCTGAGAGCGTGCAGCGGGAACGGGGTGCCCCGGACAGGGCGGCGGGGTGGGCTCTGCGGGTGGGAGCGCCCGGCGCTGGGGGTTGTCCTGGAGCCAGGACCCCGCCCAGAGTCATCCTTTCTGCTGATTCTTGTCAAGAGCCTGGGGCCTAGGACACAGCGGTGACCAGCACCCCACTGGCCCTGCCCCAGGGGCTCCGGGTCTGGTGTAGACACAGGCAAGCCTGCAAAGATGAGGCTTCTGCAGGGCGGCGCTGCTCTGAGGGCAGGGAAACGGGGGTCCTGGAAGGCTCCTGGCAGCCTAAGCTGGGACCTTAGGGATGAGGCATGAGCCAGGCGGTGCAGGAAGAATGTTCCGGAGAGAGGGAACAGAAGAGCGTGCGTGCGGAGAGTGAGAGCAAAAGGGCTGGGTTGAAAGTCAGGCCCAGTGGGCAGGGGCAGGGCAGCAAGGCTGCTGAGGGGGCTCCTGTGGGTGGGAGGTGCCACATAAGGCTCCAAGCAGGGTCTCTGAGTTTGCTGAGACCTGAGGAAAGACTGTGCACGTGGCTAGGTGTGTTGGCATGGGGCACTGCTGGAATCAGGAGCAGCTGAACGAGGGAGTGAACGGATCCCGGGATATTCGGGCAGAGGGGACTTGGTGAGGACCAGGGTTCAAGGGTGGGAGCGTCCCTGGGATCTAGCTTTGGCACCACACAGAGGTGGCACACCTAGGAGTGGGGACAGGGAGGGCAGGGGACCAAGGGAGTTCTAAGAGTTAGCTGAGGCCTGGCCTGGTGTAGACCTGAGCAGGGCACACCGGGAAGGAGCGGAGTTCTGCAGAGGCTGTGGGAGGAGGCAGGGCTGGAACAGTCCCAGGAGAGGACCACCAGCACCAGGAGGACCTGCCTGGCAGTGTCCGGGGGTGTGGGTCAGATGCAGGGACACACACACACACACACAGGGACACACATACAGATGAGACACAGAGACACACAGATACACAGATACACAGACACACTCACACAGGCACATACGCTCAGAGACACACACACAGGCATACAGACACAATGGACAGAGACATTCACACAGATACACAGATACATACACAGGTACACACAGAGACATACACAGAGACACACACACGGACACACAGACACAGGCACATACACTCCCAGAGACAGGCACATAGACGCACACACAGAGGTGGCACACCTGGGGGTGGGGACAGGGAAGGCAGGGGCCCAGGGGAGTTCTAAGAGTTAGCTGAGTCCTGGCCTGTGTAGACCTGAGCGGGGCACACCCCAAAGGACTCACACTCAGATACACACACGCACAGAGGCACACACACACAGACACATACGCATACACACACAAACACACACTCTCTCTCACACATGAACACAGACACCTTTTCCTGGGGTGGGAAGAGGCCAGGCTGTGTGGGAAGGGCCATGCAGACACACACACTCATAGGCAAGATCACAAACTCACCACACAGACACTGGTCACCTGGCATATGTCTCGATACACTCGGAGACAGGCGCACACACACTCAGGCCCACATGCAGGAACACCCACAGCAAGACGGACGCACATATGCACAGGTGCACACATGCCGGCTCACTGGGAGGCCAGGCACAGGCAGTGCGCCCAGGTGAGCCGCCCGCGTGCGATGACTCACTCCGGACAGTTCCCGTCAGCCGCGCTGCAGCCACCGGGCAGCCGTCCAGCAGCCAGTCAGACGGACGCCAGAGCCACTGCCGGGAAGAGGCCCTGGCAGCCTCCTCCCCACCAACCCAGGCAGGATGCGGCACGACCTTCTCCCTCCTTCAGGGGCACTTGTGGGTCTTAGCCCGCCTCCTCTCGGTGTCCTTCTTTCGGGACTGAGCAGTGTTGCCTGGGGCCCAGAGGCCCTGCACTCACCTCCCTTCCTGGGGACCCACCCTGCTCTGCCCGCCTGGAGTTAGTCACTCCCTGGGCACAGGGAGGTAGCCACTAGGGTGCCCGCGTGCATGCGCCTCTGTGCGTGTCCCTGGCTGTGCCTATGCTCTGCCGGGTCTGCTGGGGGCTTGGTCTGCCACTCCTCTGTGCCTCAGACTGGCTGCAGGGCCTGGGAACAAGGGGCAGCTCTGGGCACTCACTCACCTTTGTGTCCTCAGCCCCATTAGGTGTGTGCCCTTGGCAAGGTCATGTGGGTCCCTGGGCCCCCATCCAAATGAACTGGCCCCTCACCCGATGGTCCGGCGTGATCTGTACAGGGCTATGGGGACTCCCCTCGGCTTTGCGGGGCGGGTGAGGTAGGAACCCTGGGTGGGGAGGCTGGGGCTGCCTCCCAATGTGTCCCTGTCCCTGGGCTCCTACCTGCTGCCCCTGCCTCTGTTTCCCTTCAGAAAGATGAGAGAGCCCTCAAGGCCATCTCGGTGGGGGCTGAGTGAGAGCACAAGTTCAGCGTGGCATCGTGGGAGGGCGGGGACACCACATTTGGGAGGACTTTGCCCTGGCCCTGCCCCTCAGTCTGGAGTGGCTGAGACCTTCCCCAAGCTGTGTCCACTGAGCCTGCCCACCCCTGGCTACGAGGTGGTCCCAGAGCCCAGCCACGGCTGCCTAGGACCAGGGACTTCGCCTCTGCCCCGGATGGAGCTGTCCACTTCTACAGTAGGCACACACAGACACACACATGCACAGCTGCGCGGTGCTCCCCTGCAGCCCCAGATTCAGGGCCCAGAATTCAGGATGGGTTGTGGGCAGGGCCTGTTCTGCCCAGGGGCGCCCTCCCCTCTCCTGCCTGCTCTGAGACAGAGGGCTGGTGTCTCCGCAGTGGCCTCTGGCTCTGCTCCACCCTGAATGCTGGGGCTGCAGTCTGGCTGTGACTGTCAGGGGACCTGGGGACCCTAACTAAGGACTGCCCCTCCCACCCTCCTTGTGGGATCTTCTCCCAGCTTGAGGATTAAGCTGAGTGTCCTGAGTAACAGACACCTTGGGGTGTCTTTCCAGAGAGCTTCCCCACCTCAGGGGACCCCAGTACTCCTGGGGCCCTGAGGGCTCTATCTCACTCCAGATGCCTCTGGGAGGGCCTGCAACTTTGGCAGTGCACCCCCACAAACGGGCAGGCTTCGGCTATGTGAGGCTGGGGACTGGCTCCCCAGGGCCCAGCCAAAATCCCTGCACCTGCCCACCAGGGCCTCAGCAGCCCAAACGGGGCCCAGGGTCACAGCTGTGGGAGCAGGAGAGGTGAGGGGGGCTGCCAGCCCCCATCCCAGTCCTTCCCCACCAGCTGACGCCCAAGCTCCTGTCTTCACACCCAGCTCCAGTCTCCTCCCCATGTTCCCCTCTGGGGACAGATGCCTGGCTAGGGAGGATCACAGAAGCGGGGCTCAGGAATGCATGCCCCCATGCACAGCATCACCGGACACGAGCCCAACTCATGGCCACCCCTGACACATACGAGGCCCCACACCTGCTGTAGGTGTCACCCCAGGGAGAGGGTGTCACATGCTCTCTCCTGTGCATGAAGCCTCTGCCTCTTCCTTGGACCACCGAGATGGCGACACTGCCCCAGCCCGCTGGTTGCCCACAGCCTTCCTGAGGCTGGGTGCCAGGACATGGCGTGCAAGCCCTGGCGGGACCTGGGTGAGGAGCCGAGGCTCCCCAGGCCCTGAGGCCTAGACAGAGCTGCCACCCTGCCCCCATGGCCTGACTGGCTGCTCGCCTCCACCCTCCACTGGCAGGGATGCCCATGGCATCAATGATGGATGCTCACTGCGGCAGCTGCAGCAACATAAGCAAAAATAGCTCTGCTGTGGTCCTCGCCCCACCCCCTTCACAGCCTTGCATGCCGCCCAGCCGTGCCCAGATGGAGGGGTGTGAGGAGAGGTGAGAGCAGCGAGGACCGTCTCAGCCGCCACCTGCCCCTGCTCAGTCTTTTGCATGGAGACGATGGGGGAGGACCCCTGCGAGCAGGTGGGCGGACTTGTCCACCCCGCCTCCCCCTCTTGCCTGACCACACTGACTCCTGACCTGCAATGGCTTCACTCTCTCTCAAAGCTGGGTGCCTGTTTCAGGCCTGGGTATCGTCCTCAGGTCCACTTCCTCTGCACCCACACAGCTGGGATCAGGAAACACGGCCATGGGGGACATCTCAGGGTGCTGCCCTCGTCCCATGCAAGTGGGCTTCTTTCAACCCCTGTGTCTCCATTGAGCCCTCTGGCTCAGCAGTCCGCCTGGGATCTGAGTAGCAGTGGGTTCCCATGCTGCCGCCTGCAAGACCTATCGTTCCTGCTGCTGGCGGCGAGGACAGGCGCTCTCCCCTGCTTGCCCTAGGGACTTGGGGCTGAGGATCGCAGAGGAGCAGGATGCCTGGGTGCTTCTGGGGACCCCTCCCCAGCCAGTCCCTGCTCATCAGGTGTTGCTGGGAGGTGCTGAGATGACTGTGGGGTTCTGTGGGGGGCAGCAATAGCCAAAAGGCCCAGGCTGGCCCCCTTGTCCTGACGCTGGGGTTGGGAAGCTCGGCTCCTATGCAGAGGGAAGGTGCTCCCCACACACTCATTGAGCAGGGCTGGGGCTCAGGGGTGCACAGAGGTGGCTGGAGAGGTCCTGGGAGGGCCACATGGACTCTTCCTCCTGACCACACTGCACCTGCCCCCTCCATGCCCCTCAGGGGTCATGGCTAATGTCCCCCACACCCAGACTTTAATGGGAAGCCACCTTCTCACGCCCAGTCTCCTTTAGCAGCTGGGGCCAGTTCAACTTGAGCAGTGCCTGCTCTGCTCACCAACCTGGAAGCCTTGTCCTCAGCTGGTGCCCCACAGGGCTGTGCCATGAAGCCAGCTGGTCTGCCCAGAAGCTGGCCCAAGAAGCCAAGCGGCCTAGCAGCTACCTGGGCTGCCCCACCTCCTCCTGCAGCCAGGGTTGGGCACCTGAGGTCAAGGTCGCCTCTGCCATTTCCTCTGCACCTCGGCTTCCCCGGGCAGCACCTTTCAGTGGGTTGCCAGGGGTCACTGAGTGTATCAGGGTCACTGAGTGTATCGGGGTCACTGAGTGTACCAGGGGTCACTGAGTGTACCAGGGGTCACTGAGTGTATCAGGGGTCACTGAGTGTATCAGGGTCACTGAGTGTACCAGGGGTCACTGAGTGTACCAGGGGTCACTGAGTGTATCAGGGTCACTGAGTGTACCAGG
>PVKV010031969.1:0-20385 GCA_004027835.1 Alouatta palliata | reverse complement strand
CTCCAGATTTTTTAATGATCGCCATTCTAACTGGCGTGAGGTGGTATCTCAATGTAGTTTTGATTTGCATTTCTCTAATGACCAGTGATGATGAGCATTTTTTCATATGTTTGTTGGCTTCATGTATGTCTTCTTTTGTAAAGTGTCTGTTCATATCCTTCGCCCACTTTTGAATGGGCTTGTTTGTTTTTTTCTTGTAGATCTGTTTCAGCTCTCTGTAGATTCTAGATATTAGCCCTTTGTCAGATGGGTAGACTGCAAAAATTTTTTCCCATTCTATTGGTTGCTGATTCACTCTAATGACTGTTTCTTTTGCTGTGCAGAAACTGTGGAGTTTGATTAGGTCTCATTTGTCTATTTTGGCTTTTGTTGCCAGTGCTTATGGTGTTTTGGTCATGAAGTCCTTGCCTACGCCTATGTCCTGAATGGTTTTGCCTAGATTTTCTTCTAGGGTTTTTATGGTGTTAGGTCTTAGGTTTAAGTCTTTAATCCATCTGGAGTTAATTTTAGTGTAAGGTGTCAGGAAGGGGTCCAGTTTCTGCTTTCTGCACATGGCTAGCCAGTTTTCCCAACATCATTTATTAAATAGGGACTCATTTCCACATTGCTTGTTTTTGTCAGGTTTGTCAAAGATCAGATGGTTGTAGATGTGTTGTGTTGCCTCAAAGGCCTCTGTTGTGTTCCATTGGTCCATATCTCTGTTTTGGTACCAGTACCATGCTGTTTTGATTACTGTAGCTTTGTAGTATAGTTTGAAGTCCAGTAGTGTGATGCCTCCAGCTTTGTCCTTTTTGCTTAGAATTGACTTGGCTATGCGGGCTCTTTTTTGGTTCCATATGAAGTTTAAGGTGGTTTTTTCCAGTTCTGCGAAGAAGGTCATTGGTAGCTTGATAGGGATAGCATTGAATCTGTAAATTACTTTGGGCAGTATGGCCATTTTCACGATATTGATTCTTCCTAGCCATGAACATGGAATGTTTCTCCATCTGTTTGTGTCCTCTCTTACTTCGTTGAATAGCGGTTTGTAGTTCTCCTTGAAGAGGTCCTTTATGTTCCTTTTTAGTTGTATTCCTAGGTATTTGATTCTCTTTGTAGCAATTGTGAATGGCAGTTGGTTCTTGATTTGGCTCTCTTTAAGTCTGTTATTGGTGTATAGGATTGCTTGTGATTTTTGCACATTGATTTTGTATCCTGAGACTTTGCTGAAGTTGCTTAGTTTCAGGAGATTTTGGGCTGAGACGATGGGGTCTTCTAGATATACAATCATGTCATCTGCAAATAGAGACAATTTGACTTCCTCCTTTCCTATTTGAATACCCTTTATTTCTTTTTCTTGCCTGATTGCTCTGGCTAGAACTTCCAGTACTATATTGAATAGGAGTGGTGAGAGAGGCCATCCTTGTCTAGTGCCAGATTTCAAAGGGAATGCTTCTAGTTTTTGCCCATTCAGTATGATATTGGCTGTTGGTTTGTCATAAATAACTTTTATCATTTTGAGATACGTTCCATCAATACCTAGTTTATTGAGGGTTTTTAGCATAAAGGGCTGTTGAATTTTGTCAACGGCCTTCTCTGCATCAGTTGAGATTATCATGTGGTTTTTGTCTTTGGTTCTGTTTATGTGGTGGATTATGTTTATAGATTTGAGTATGTTGAACCAGCCTTGCATCCCCAGGATGAAGCCTACTTGATCATGGTGGATAAGCTTTTTGATGTGCTGTTGCAATCGTTTTGCCAGTATTTTATTGAAGATTTTTGCATCTATGTTCATCATGGATATTGGCCTGAAGTTTTCTTTTCTTGCTGAGTCTCTTCCAGGTTTTGGTATCAGGATGATGTTAGTCTCATAAAATGATTTGGGAAGGATTCCCTCTTTTTGGATTGTTTGGAATAGTTTCAGAAGGAATGGTACCAGCTCCTCTTTGTATGTCTGGTAGAATTCGGCTGTGAACTCATCTGGACCTGGGCTTTTTTTGGGTGGTAGGCTCTTAATTGCTGCCTCAACTTCAGACCTTGTTATTGGTCTATTCAAGGTTTCGACTTCTTCCTGGTTTAGGCTTGGGAGGATGCAAGGTGACATATAATCTTAACTTTGGCCAGTGGATAGGATTCCAGTTCTCTTCAATCATTTCTTGCAACCATCTTGGAGCATGGTTATAATGCCAGGAGGTCCACATCTTGCAGGTGCCTGCAGGTTTCCATGCTCTAGCACTTGTATTCCCTGTCATAAAGACATTGAGATCCTACTGTGAAAAAGATTAGGGTCAAAGGAGAACATTACGTAAGTAGTTTGTGCAACTTACTTGACTGGATGAGACTGCCCTTTTATTTAAAAAGGAGATTGTGTCAAACTACCTTATAGAATTGTTGTGGTTTTAGCTAGACCATCAACTGGTACACAGTGAGAATTTAAATCACATTAAATGTTTTAACCTTAAAGACCCTGAAAGATGGCCTGAGAGACATATAAAATCATTCCTTTATATTCAAGAGGCCATGGGATGCTTAGGAAAATTGAAGTAATTAGAATAAGGAATACAACATTATTAACTAACTGCAAAATGTATTTTTCATAAGAAGATTAAAGAATCAAAGACTAGTGAGGATATTAACAACATATTCACCAACAAATTCTTTTCCAGAACATGTACTCCAACATACCCGCCACTGTTGTCCAGGGTGGTTAAGTGACTTGCTTGGGTGTCATATTTAGTTTGTGTTGGAAACAGGATAAGAATTCACTTTTCCTAATTCTCCATGTGGTGTTCTTCCCCTACACCATGTTGCCAATTCAATGTCACCATGTGCTAACATTTGGTGTGTTTATTTTCATGAGGCTTCAGCAGATTTGGGGTGGTGGCCCAGAAATATGTAGTTTTAACAACCTCTTAAATGATTCCTTCCTGTGGACCACCCTGTGAGAGGCACTATTTTGAATGATATGGCTACTTTATTTCTGGCAGCTTTTATTTCTATGTGCTGCCAAAATAGATATAAATGGAGCAAAATCTTTTTAAAAGCATGTTGATGTCTTCAGTTTCCAAATTGGTCTATTCCTAATTCCAGAACTATTAGTATTTCTTCTTTGGTTCAGATCAGGTCTGTTTCTTATCTTGTATGAGATTGTTTGTGAGAATTAAGTTATTATCAATATGGAAGAAAGGTGATAAACACAAATTGACATGTATGCATAACTGGAAAATAAATTTAAAGACTTTCCTTTGTATCTATCACCTGTATCGATTTTTACTTAACACAACATCAGTGGAGATGATACTTCCCAGAGTACAGTTCACCACCAGACTTTTCCATGGTTCTTCCTACCTGGAACATTTTCTGGGGTTGCAGTCTCTGAATTGATGTTGAGAGAAAAGCTTAAGGAAGTAACTGCCAGCACTCTGGCAACCTCCAAAATCAGCTCTGGTGCAAAATCAATTAAATGCCTGATTTTCTACAAAATCTGAGGCCCTGAGGTGAAGGAAAGATGGAAAAAAGAAGAGAACTTTTTAGGATCAACACAGTTTTCTGGACCCATAGCAGTGCCTCGGTCTTTGGACAATGTCAAAAAACAAGTTAAGAAGCTTCCTGGGCACTAAAAATATAGAGGTAAATTAAATAGTTTTTTTGTCTCTAAGGACTGACAGGCAACCAAATGAACAATGACGGTCCAGAGTAATGAGGGTTGTCATAGATAATGCATGGCAGTAAGAAGACACAGAGCAGTAGTAAATAACCCCATTGCTTAAGTAGTATATGCTTTGGGAAAAAAACAAAAAGCAAAACATGGGTCACTGGAAGGTGAACGGCACGACAACATGGCATTCATGCAAGATGTAAGTCACATCCATAGGCATGGATATGATCCAAAAGAAAAAGACACTATGATACCCAAGCATAAAATCCTTTGTGGAGAGCTAAAGAAGAATGACCTTGGGTAATCCATGCAGAAGGGAAATGGGAAAGTAAATTTTAACCAAAACACATAAAATCATGAACATACAGTTGTGAGGAATATGATGTGAAATTGTGTCCTGGTTCTCTCACTACTGAGCTGTGTATGTCAAGTTAAATTCTGTCTCTTGATCTCATTCCTCAGCCATAAGGCAAGATGGGTGGATAGGATGGATTCTGAAGTCCACTCCAGGTCTAATATTCTCTGGTTCTTAGTCACGGGAAGCAGTAACAATACACAGCTTCAGTTAAATACTCACCGTCAAAGAAAGTGGAGCAGTGCTCATATCTATAGTGAGGGAAGAAAGGAAGCAGCCACCGAACCATGGCAGGTCCCCAAGTGAAGCATAGTTGGTGGGTATATTACAGATGTTGGAAATTGAAAAATAATGTATGTCATGTATATTGAGATGTGAAGCCTCAGGCTAATACAATAGCAAAAATGAATAAAGTTAATTTTTCCTGACTTAAAAAATGGTAATAATAAGGAAAAATCCTTTTCCAGAAAGGAAAAGAATGCATTTACAAGTAAAATGAAGCTAAAAGGAATAAAATGAACAGGGCTGATGATTCTTAGCAATCACATGTTTTCCAGTCAGCTGTTTATAATAAGCTTAGACTTTAAATTGATTAATTATTTTATTGAACTGGCTTTTCTTTTGAAAATAGTTACATCAAATATTGTGAAAATGGATCCAGATGTAGTTGCTTCTTTGAGATTATTGAGACTGTATTAGCAAACGGAAGATAGGTCATTTGATTATAAAAATAAAAATTCATCTTATGTTTAGAAATATCTGGAATAGTTTTAGCATTAAAGGTACAATATGTAAATTTTAAAAGACAATTAGCTTATTTGTAATATTGGATTGGTATTATCACTAACATTGGTATTATGATTAATTATTGAAGATTCATGTGGTAATTCATTTTGCAGAGTTAATTAGTTATTTCTTCCTTCTAAAATACAGTAAAAAATGTGTGGCATTTTCATGAGTAGCTAAACTTCATAAGGATGTTACAATGGGTCTTTGTTTATAGAGGCAAAAAGATTATGAGACTTTACAATAATTGTAGAGAGCATTTATTTAATTATAGATATTTTCACTATAATTTTAGAGGAAATACACAGTTACATAAACACTGAATATAATATCTTTTTAATTTGCATAGTGTGGTCTTAAACATATACTCTAAAATAAACCAGATCCATAATTATATAGACTTTTGAAGTTAATACCAAATGTTTTCACCAAATATAATAATCTATTATTTTGTTTGTAAATATGTTATTATATCAACACTTTTAGCCACTAATATATGTTAAATTCTGGAGAATAACTATTTATACTTTCCTATCCTTTTGAAATACCTGCATAATTTCACCTGGTTAATATTTTGGAAGAACATAATTGGCAAGTATTTTTAAAAATATCCTTATTATTAAACTATATTTGAAGTTCTATGTGGAATATACTGCTTACAGTTTCAAGTTCATAAGGCTGCATTTCAAGAACCTGTCTTTCCACTTTTAACCATAATTGATATGCTTATTCTATTTAACAATTCTACCCACATTGAAGTGATTTGTTTGTTCAGTACATATTGCTAACATATTTTATTCAGTGTTTTCTATAATCCATACTTTAATAACTACTGAAATAATTGATTCACTTATTTGAATTTTCTCTAATATACAGTGGATCTCTAAGCATATGAGGATTTTAAAATCTTAAAAGAGTTTCTGGGGATTACTGGGCATTTCATTTTTTAAAGACTTGATTCTCTTAATAAGTCTTCATCATTTACTATGATTAAGCATGAGAATTCACACCTGAACTTATGTGAACTCTGCCTTCAGAGAACTTAGAAATTAAGGGTAAATAGGACACATGCACCATCAAATAAGATGGAAAGAAAATTAAAAGTCATATGTTTTATAACAGAGGAATAAACAAATTTAGAAAAGATGAAACTGTAAAAATCATGAGAGGTAGATAAGAAACAAAGGGTCTTGAGTCTCTTTCACTTCCTCCTTAATCCTCACTCTCAGCAAAGAGCTACCTTGCTTCCTCCTTCATAGGAAAACAAAAGTGATCAAAAGAGAACTTCTGTTAACTACCACCACTGCTTCTACTCACCTCCTTGTTCCTGTACCATGAACTTCACATCATCACCAGTTACTATGGACGACCTCTCCACATCCCTATCCAAGGTCATCCCTTCATTTGCTCTCAAAATTCCATTCCTTCTGTGGACATTTCTTCTGCAATTATCTCTTCCATGTCCGGCATCATTAAGTTTTCTCTCTCTTTGAATTATACTGAGCAACATACAAACATTGTTATTTCATCCATATATTTTTATTTAAAAATTCTCTTTTAACCTCATTTTCATCTCCAGCTGACACTGTATTCCTTGTCTTCACTTTGTAAAACCCCTTGTAAGAATTGTCTCGACTCACTATTTCTAAAAGAATTTTGAACATATTCTGGGGGAGGATCCCCCATTGATATACCAAAAATTATTTTGTCGAAATCATTATGATTATCATTTTTGATAGATCCCTTCTTAGTTATCATCTTCATTATCTGTCACCTATTTTCAGCACTGGATACCATCTATGGCTTCCATTTGTAACCCTTTCTCCACTTGGCTTTCAGGATGGCACACACACATGGTTTTCCTCTAACTTTCCATTCTCCTCCTCTTAGTATCCTTTACTGTTTCTCCTCATTATCTGATCTCTTCATTGAATCCCAGGACTCAGTTATTAGATGACTTAATATTGCTGTCCATTCTCACTCCCATGATTCTCTTATCCAATCTCTTCTCTTTAAAGATCATCTTTACCTTGATGGCTCCAGCCTGCAAACTCATCTCATTATCCTACAGCCTAGCTGATAAGGTTGCCAGATTTAACAAATAAAAATACAAGATACCTAGTAAAATGGGTATCTTAGACAACGAACGAGTAATTTTTACTATAAGTATGTACCATTATATATCTGGGATATACTTATATTAAACCATTTTTCAATATGAAATTTTAACTTCACTGATCATCCTGTATTTTTATCTGATAAGACTACTACCTAACATCTCCAATTTGATGCCCAAAAAAAAGTCTCAAATGTAAAATATCCTAAATTGTGCTCCAAACATTCCAACAAACATCATCTTATCTTGTAGTCATCCTTGTCTCAGATAAAGGCAACTGCATTCTTCCAATTTCTCAGACCAAAAACAATTGTCTTGACTTTTATCTTACACTCACATATACATTGGAACCTGTGTATGAAATCCATCATACATGGATCCATTATCACATCTCATTATGTCTAACCTCAAATACAACATGTTCAGAATTTGGCCTTTTCTCATGGCCCCACTGCAGCTACCTTGGCCCCAGCTGTCACTGTCTCATCTCCTAATTGTCTCTCTGCTTCAGCCTCTGGCTCCTCTCAGTGTGCTTTCAAAACAGCAACTAAACTGCATAAATGGATGGGTAAGGATAGGTGCCAATATAAAGGATGCAACTGCTTCAAAAGATAGCACCAACCGTGGATACAAAACCTTTAGAAATAAAAACATGTGGTTTCAAATCTTGTCCAGGTTGTTTTTAATAACTTTTCAACTAGTAAAACTTTGCCACCCACTAAAGGTTTCTCTTTCAAGGCTGATGCTAGGAAGATAATCTGTCATTACATAGCCCTTGTTCGCATTCCTGAAGTCATGTTACACTGTAGGAAACGTTCCCAAAAGTCCCGGCTGCATAACCAAGGCTGAACTCTTTCAAAATTTGAGAAATTTTAAAAGGTCAACAATTAAAATAGCTATTAAATGCTTTTTTCTGCTGTTTTTCTATGTAATAACAAGAGATAACACTTATTTAGAATTTACAATGTGCCAGACTCTGCTCTAAGAATTTTACGTATATTTTGTACTACTGTATCACTATTTGCCAATGAAGAATAGAAAGATGAAGTGACTTGCTCAGGTAACACAGTGAGGGCCAGGGATCCAGATCCAGCAGTATAAACCTTGGAGGCCCCACTCTTAACCATCACACTATACACATGTAGCTCCAGCAAGTAAGGGGCTCCTTCACCTGAGCTGTTTAGAGTCTTCTGTTTTTTGTTTTTTGTTTTTTTCTTCTTCTTTTAGTTATTTGGAGTTCTTATTTTCCTGGACATTCTTATAGCAATAGTTTTCTCTGTTACCAGAAAAACAAGATGTAAATAAACTTGAAAATATAAATTCGCTATTGAAATTCATACATCCAAGCACACACATATACACATTCCCAGAATATGAAAAGGCTATTATGTTGACAGCTACAGCCCAACCTGCAGAGATAATGTTTGGAAGATTAGAACTTAGTAATTATGCTTTTCTGAGACTCCTTGAAATCATGTTGGTTAAACAATGAAAATGTATTCTGAAGCCCAACAGTTATTACTGATGAGTTAAATACCATGGCTTAGTATTGTGAGGGGGTCTCTCCTGTGATGCTTAAGAGGATTATGCAGCTGTTCTGTGGCTCTTTCCGAATCTCACAACCCCAAAAAGGCTGGCAAAGCACCCTGATGGAAGCCATCCACAGATGAGCACTGCATTCCTCACAGCTTTTATTAGCCACACAGGAGAGACTTTTCCAACATGAACCGGCAAAGTAAAAAAAATCTCATCAGCAAAGATGAGTCAGAAATTCTGGAGTTTAATTCTGACTGTGCTCATCATCTGGCCATAGGAAAGTTAATCATCACTTAAGGCCCCAAGATTTCTTAGAGAGATTAACTCACAGCATTATTCATAGATCTGTTACACGGTGATAACACAGTACTGTGGAAATGTCCGTCTGGATATTTTCAGATAGGATTAGTTTATTTTTAATAAAAGGAACTAGATTTTAGAAATCCAGTTCTTTTAGATGTAATTTCACCCCAGAGGGCTGAGAGAAAATATTTCATGTCAAAATATTAAGTTAATTCACTTAAAAAACAGAAATAGTCAAACTAATATTTTGGGGACTTCATGATAGCAGAACAACTAATTAGTAGACTGGTTTCTGTTTACTTTTCAATTCACTGAGTAATATATATTCTTTTAGAAAATAAAGGGATGATGATTATTACATCGGCTAGCCTGAAATAATTGTCTGATTTTTTTAACTAAACTGAACACATACCCCATTTTTTTTTAACCTTAAAGTAAAATCAGGAGTTGATAAATGAAATCATTAAGCAATTGCGAAGTTGTCCTCAACATTTCTGTTTCCAACGCAAGAAGCTTTGGCAACATACAAGAGAAAATTAAAAAACAAAACAAAAACAAATAACCAAAATTAGAAAAACATCATTGCCACATGCAACACAATCTACGGTTACTGCACCAGACATTTGCTTATCACTCAGCATCATTGGTGTTTAGTGAGAAATGTTTGCTTTCCTGACAAAACACTCTAAAGAATGTATAAGGCAAAGTCTTTGCAAAGATTCTATGCAATGTTTAATGAATGTCACCTACAGTAAAATGAATCCCACTTTAGACCAAAGCAAATTATCTGCTCAAATCAGTATTTACCTTGATAGACATTGCTATAAGTGTTTATACTCAGTTGTAAAAAGAAAACAAAAGTTTCTATGTAATGAAATGAAAAACGTGTCTTAGCATGAGAACTTATTTTAAGTGTGATTGTATTAAAATATATTTACAAATTGTTTGATACTTATTTCTTTAAGCAGTGGAAGTCAATTTCCTTCCTTTTGAGATTAGGCTACATAGAGACATGCTTCTAATGAGTAGAACACAGAGTGGTGTTATGAAGTATCCAAGAATAAGCTCTAAAAGGGCACTGTGCTTCCTCCTTGGTTCTTCCGTATTACACACTAGGGAGGAATCAGCTGCCATGCTGTGAGAACACTCACCCAACCCTATGTAGATATTTATATTTGAAGAACTGAAATCTCATGCCAAAGCCAGCAAAGAAGTGAGGGCTTCTGACAACAGCTACATGAGAGCACCATCTTGGAAGTGGATTGTTCAACCCCCACCAAGCTATTGGATGAGCATAGCCTTAGATAACGTCTGCAGGCAGCCTCATGACCTACCTAAGCCAGACTGCCCTGCTATGCCACACCTGAATTCCTGTCCACAGAAATTGTCAATTAATAAGTGCTTTTTCTTTTAAGCTGCTAGTTTTGGGGATACTAGATAGCTAATGTAAGTAGGACTGTCTTTTAAAAAATCCTAAAAAGTTAGCTTATTATAGATGAAATCCTGAAGGCAAGAACGTTAGTCAGGGCCCAGGAAGCCAATAGTGACTGCTTGCTAATTCACTCTGTATGAAGAAAGTAAAGGTATTTATTTTTGCTTCCAAGAGAAGCATGAGAGAGGAGAAAGGAAGAAATGAAAAGGGGATAGCCAGTAAAATGCATACAAATCATTCAATCTATATGGAAGGGCCAATGGGCAACCTCAGCAGTTAGAAGGTTGAAAACAATCTTTAAAGAACTAGAATGTATGCTGTGATTACAAGTTTTGGGGTGTGTGCGTGTGTGTGTGTGTGTGTAAAACATCAAGAAAAATCAAAATTAGGAATAAAGATGAGCAAAGACAAACATGAAAATATATGTCTTCCATTTTTCTGTTTAAACCTGAGAGACATTTTTGGGCTTCCACAGCATATCTTGTTTAAACCTGAAAGGTCACAGTGACCCAAGTTATATAAAAATCCAGAACAATGTTAATACCTCTGCCCTAGCCTGAGACATACCAATTGAAAACAGAAAAAACATGGTATGCCATAATATTTTAAAATTTGCTATTCTACTTATTGATGTCATTCCACGATGCCACAGGAGTAAAATCTAAATTGACAGGTCATTTGATTGGACTAAGTCTGACATCTTCCTACCTATCTAGTTCTCCTTTCATTTACTCTCTCTCTCTAACCTTTGTTATCTTCAAATAACTTCTTCCCAAACTGTCTATTTTGTGGTGCATTGAAATAGAACAGTGTGCTTTCATTCTAGAAATGCCATGGGCTTTGAGTGGTGACAAACCTGGGTTCAAATATTAATGTAAAATTGTACCAGAAAGCTGCTGTGGCATCTTAAATTATATATGAGTCCCTTCTCACTCTGCTGCAAAGAAATACCTGAGACTAGGTAATTTATAAGGAAAAGAGGCTTAATTGGCTCATGGTTCCATGAGGTTGTACAAAAAGCATGGTGGAAGAGGGCTCAGGAAACTTTCAAACATGACAGAAGGTGAAGGCACATCTTACATGGCCAGAGAAGGAGGAAGAGAGTGAAGAGAGAATCTCAACACACTTTTAAAGAACCAGATCTCATGACAACTCACTCACTGTTATGAGAACAGCAAGGAAGAATTCCACCCCCACGATCCAATTGTCTCCCATTATGCCCCTCCTCCAACACTGGGGATTACAATTTGACACGAGATTTGGGTGGGGACACAGATCCAAACCATATCAGTGTTTTCAATGTCTTTCAGCCTCAGTTTTCTTTCATATAGTATGGGGTTAATAATATTATTTCCTATTGTTTCTATAAGATTAAGTAAATGATATGCTAAAACCTTAGTTCAGAGTGTTGTCACATTGGCAACATATATTGGTGAGAATAGTTATTATTATAATTTAAGTCTTCCGCTTGACCATCTGCCCCTCCTAAAATGGGGGCTGATAAAATGTGAGGTAGTAAGGTATTACCTTTTTACATTATACTTGAGGAGAGATAAATAGGACTGCTGGTGAATTACCCTAGGAATCTCAGGTTGTCTGGCAATGAACCCCACAGAATTTGGGACTTTTTCTCCCTAAATGAAGGGATAGTGATTTCCAGTCTACTCCTTTGTGGGAGAGGCTGCCCCTGAACACAACCAGTGAACTCAACTTTCCATGGGAAATGTAGAATAAGGCCACCCTCCCTGTTTAGCCTGAAGGCCTCTTCCCATGAGACTGCCTGGTACTATCAGACAGTTTCCTATACTGAAGCCGCTGGTGCCAGAGCCCTGACCGTTGACTAATATACACATAAAAGACTGTTCCTGGGCTTGCACTTAAAAGACAATGTCAAATGATTTGAACAAACATCTCACCATAGAGAATATTCACATAAAAATGTGCTCAACATCTTCGTTATTTAAAAAAAAATTGCAAATAAAAACCGCGAGCTATGACTAACCACTAGATACCTATTAGAAGGTCTAAAATTAAAAGGACTGACCGTAACAAGTATTGGCGAGAATATGAAACAACTGGAACTCTCATACAAGGTAAAATGGTATAACCACATTAAGAAAAAGAGGCAGTGTGACAAGGAACCAAGGCCAGTCCTCCAGAGTGCAGCATCACGGTGTGTAGAGCATGGTCTTGAATGCCTCTCTGTGAGAGGATGAGAGAATTGGGGATTGTATGCTTCCTCTTACTGATGCTGGGCTTTTATATTTTTCCAGTAAAGTCCGCCTTTTCTATCCAGGCTTCATGATACTGTAATGTTTGCCATTGTCCATCATGCCTTGCATGGAACAAAACAGACAAAAAGTCCTTGCCCCTGCAGTGTACATTGCATTGAGGAAAAAAAAATAATAAGATAAATATGTAAAATAGGATGCATACAAAATATGAACATGTAAAATATATATGAACGTGTGAAAAATATAAGATGAAGATAAATGCTGTGAAGAAAAATTAAGCAGATGACGGGGAGTTCCAGGAAGATGTACAAATTTTATGAGCCAATAATTTACTTATAGGTGTGTATAGCCTGGACAAAACTGTCAGCATGTGCTCAAGAAAACATACACAGCATGCTTATTCAATCACATTTGAAGTAGCAAAAATAAAAATAAAATGGAAATATTTAAATGTCCATCAGAGAGGTCACCTGGTCATTATTCTATAGAAAGATTACCATAGTCAATTACAGGTGATGAATGGATGAGGGATAAGACTGGTACCAGAGAGACTTAATAGGAGATCATTGAGGTAGCTTAGATAAAAATAATATGACAGCTAACATTTCTGGGTGCTTACCATCTAACGGTGATGTCCCCAAAACGTAACATAACTCGTTCAATCCCCTCAACAACTCTATGTAGTAGATATTATTGTCCCCTTTACAGATGAGACAACAGAGAAAGAAAGAGGTTAAGGGATGTCCCCAAGATTGTTCCTCAGTAGCAAGGACAGGCATCAAACCAGAAAATCTGAGTTCAAAGTTACTGTTTTAACTATGATTAGCTATGTTTTCAGAACATGCATGTATTCTCAGTAACCATAAGAATGAAGAAAGCATGAAGCATTCTGGGAAAAATTCTACTTTTTTCTACCTAGTTACCATCATCTTTGTTCTATGATTCCTGTGGAGAATAACTCACACAAAAGAAATTTCAATAATTATGTCTTAGAAATTAGGATTTTACTCCCCGAATTCAGTTGACAGAACAAAGTTCCATCTTCATCAATATGTGCCTGGAGCAATTTGTCTCATCTCCTAATTAGGTTCAGAACAATTTCAAGAAAGAGAACCAGAGTTTTATGTATTTTATAAAAATCTAATTGTCTTTCATCTGTTCTATAAGAGAAGTTTCATTAAGTGCTAAATTATGAAGCCTAAAGTTATTCAGTGATATTTTTTCTTTTGTATTTTCTCATGCATATGTTTTCATATTACTATTAGCTTTTGATTTAATGTCAAATTATAATACTGTTTTAGTTTTTCCATTACTTCAGGTGTGCATCACAAATTTAACGTTTTAATGAGATGACAATGACTTAAAATCAAGCACTAAATGTTACAAATTATAATGGTCCTGGATTTTTTAATTGCAATCATACTTTCCTCCTCAATTGTAAGGCTGAGTGTGTGCTAGCTAGCAGGGTTATTAGTTCCAAGACTTAAAAAATTTCCACCCTTACACCAGAAATAACAGAAATCATTTTGTAAATGTCTACAGAAAGATCATTGAGACTTATGAACATGATGAACCGTTTTTAGTTTCTTTTTTTAATACGGTTATCTTCTTTCAATACATTTATTTTTAGATAGAGATTATTTTATTGCTTAGGTGTAAGGGAAAAATTAAAGAATCTTTTAGATAGGCTATTGGATTTATTAGGCTAAGCAAATCCACTTTGGAATAATAAAAACCTTATTAGGTCATTAAAAACTGAAATATGGTAGATTTGTTTTTGCACTTTACCTCATGTACTTTGTGCTACACGGAAACTTTTAGAACTTCATAAACTTTTTTTTTACCTGGTAGTAACTAAGCTATTAGGTTATAAAATGTTTTGCTTCTTTTCAGAGTGTCTCAAGCACATCCATAACCTAAAAATCCTGTGACTTTGCTCTGTTTGCAAGCAGGAAATAATCATAATTCAAATGTATTCACCATCAAACCTAGACATTGGGAATATTGAGAAACTTACTCTTTCTATGTAAAATCAATGTCCAGTTCCTCAGAAACTGTGGGAAATTATTATGACTCATTTCCTTTGCTTCAGTGTAATCACTTGGAAGGAAAGACAGACCTTGGTGACAGAAAGACCTGGGTTCAAGGATTACCTCTGCTCTTTATTCTGTGATCTTGGAAAAGTTTTGTTTTTCTCTTTAAAACTTTTTAAGCTCTTCTTTTTAAATTTTCTTTAGGCTCAATTTCCTGGTGTGCATTTGCAAATGTGGTATAAAAGTTGTTCCACCTCAGAGAATTGTAGTGAGGATTAAATAAAGTGTTTAGTGTGTGGCCTAGAATATACTAAAAGCTCCATCAATGGCAGACATTATCATTATTTTCCCTTCATTATTTCACCTCATTCTTCATGATATCCTGGGGTTCAGTCTTTCATGCATGTGTGATGAGATGAAGAGAAATATTGTTTTTTTTTCCATGGGAACACTTTACTTAAATATCTCAGGAAACCAAAGTCTAAGCACAAAAATGTGTAAGCTCTTGATTACCAGGCACTCCTATTCTGAGGTAGCATTTCCAACATATCAGCATAACACATTATTCTATATGCAGTCATTGCACACAGTGGATATCAGTATAATTCACTTCATAAATTAAGCTGCTTGCAGAAATAAAGACTATTTAAGGATATATGAGTAAAATTTGTATGACAATCAGATAACCTAAGTGAAGTGGGAAAATTTTTAGAGCAACAAATTACCAAAACTGACTCAAGAATAAATAGAAAATATAAAGAAAACAAGTAATAAGATCAAATCAGTAATCAAAAACCATCCTACCAAAAAAATAATCCGAAGATAGATGGTTTCACTGATGAATTATACCAAATATTTAAAGAATTAATACCAACCTATCTCAAGCCCTTCCAAAATGAAGAGAATGGAATCATTCTTAACTTATCCTGAGGCGAGGTTCAGTAAGACAATCAGTCATATATTCAGTAATATAATTCTATTCAGTATTACCCTAATACCAAAGTTAGACAAAGAACAAGAAAAAAAAAAAAAAAAACTACAGCCTAATATCTCTTATAAATATAGATGAAAAATTCTTAAGGAAAAATAGTAAATCAAATTCAATAACATATTAAAAGAATTATACATGACCAAGTGACATTTATTCTATAAGTTCAAGATGGGGTTCAAAATACCAAAACTAATCAATGTAATATACCATATTGTAATACACCAATAGAATAAGGGGGAAAAATACATGCTTATCACCATTGATGCAGAATTGCATTTGATAAAATTCAATGATAAAATCACTCAGCAAACCTGAGAATGGAAAAAACTTCGTCAACATGATAAAGGATATTAATAAACATCCCACAGCTAATATTATACTTGTTATAGACTAAATTGTGTCCCTCCAAAATTCATATATGGATGCCCTAAACTCCAGTTTTCTAGAATGTTACTTTATTGAAGATAGGGCCTTTAATGAGGCAATCAAGGTAAAATGAGGCTGTAAGAGTGGGGCCCTAATCTCATAGAACTGGTGTCTGTGTAGGAAGAGGAAGAGACAGCAGAGACACACACCCACAGGGAAAATCCCATATGAGGACAGTAAGAAGATGCCATCTCTGAGCCAAGGACAGAAACCTCAAGATATACCAAACCTGCTAAAATGTTGATCTTGGATTTTCAACCTCCAGAATTGTGAGAAAATAAGTTTTAGTTGCTTAAGCCACCTGGTCTGTGGTGTTTAATTATGACAGTCATAATGAACTAATACAATACTCAGTTATGAATGGCAGCAAGCTTTCCTTCTAATATTATGAAAAAGAGAAGTATGCCTACTTTCAGCACTGCTATTCAACATTGTACTGAAAGTTCCAGTCAAAGCTGTTAGGCAAGAAAAAAAAAATTGGAAAGAAAAAGTAAAACTATTTGAAGATAACATGATACTATCTATAGCAAATCCCCAAAAATTCACCAAAAAAGCTGCTAGAGCTAATAAGCCAATTCATCAAGGTTACAGAATCCAAGATCAACACAAAATTCCGTTGTGTTTCTACACATCAGCAATAAACAAATGGAAAAACATTAAGAAAATAACTTCATTTCTAATAACATCTGTATTAGTTCATTCTCATGCTACTATAAGGAACTACCTGACACTGGGTAATTTATAAAGAAAAGAGGTTTAATTGACTCATAGTTCTACCAGCTGTACAGGAGGCATGGCTAGGGAGGCCTCAGGAAACAATCATGGCAGAAGGGTGAAGGAAAAGCAAGCATATCTTCACATGGCAGCAGGAGAGAGAGAGAGAGAAGGTGGAAGCTCTACACACTCTTAAACAACTAGATGGCATGAGATCTCATTCACTATCCCAAGAACAGCAAGGGGCTCCTTCTCCAACACTTGGCGATTAAAATTCAACAAGAGATTTGAACGGAGACACAGAGCCAAACTATATCACTACCCAAAAGAATAAAATACCTAGGAATACATTTAACCAGGGAGGTAAAATGTTTGTCTGTAACAAACTATGAAACGTTGCAGAAAGAAATTAAAGAGGACAAAAATAATGGAAAGATATTCCACATTCAGGAATTATAAGATTTAATATTGTTAAGACGGCAATGCTACCCAAAGCTATTTACACATTTAATGCAATCCCTGTGAAAATTCCAAAAACCTTATTTGCAGAACTGGAAAAGCTGATCCTTAAATTCATACAGAATTGCAAGGGACTCCAAACAGTCAATATATATATAAATGAAAGGGGATTGAAGTTGGAGGACTCATGCTTCCCAGTTTCAAAACTTACTACCAAGCTGCAGTAATCAAATCTTTGTAGTACTAGACCAGACAAAAACTTGTATACAAATTTTCACAGCAGCACTATTCACAATATCTAAAATATGGAAACCATCCAAATATCCATCTGTAAATGAATGGATAAACAAATTGTTATATATACATACAATGAAATATGAATATCAGTCATAAAAAAGAATAAAGTACTGATATATACCATATATGCATGAATCTTGAAAACATTATGTTAAATGAAAGAAGCTAGACACAAAAGGTCACATATTGTATGATTCCATTTATATTGAATATTCAGAATAAGCAGATTCGTAGAGATAGGAAACAGATTGGTGATTGCCAGGGAGGGGGCATGGTGAATCCAGGGTGACTGCTTAATGGGCAAGGTATTTTCTTTAGGGGTAATAAAAATGTTTGGGGATTAGATGGAAGTAGTAATGTAGAATATTGTGAATGCACTATGTGTCACCAAACTGTACCCTTTAAAATGTTTAATTTTATATTATACAAATTTTACCTCAATTTTTTTTAAGTTAGAAAAATTTTACCTTTGCCCCTGAAATATCACATGACGTGACGGAAGGTTCTATAAGCAAAACATCTGTAAGAATCAGTACCCTTAGTATATTCAAAGGCAAACTCTAGTCACTACAGCCAGGCACAGGATTACTTCTAGACTGTCCTTGAGGTTTCTGGGCTCTTGAAGGAGACAGAATAGCCCTAAACTACTTTGACAATTTTATTTTTGTTAGCTAACTCTTCCAGACTCCCCAGTTTTGTTCTGTTGGATAAGTTTTCCTAACCCTGACCCACTAACATTTTCTACCACAAAAATGTGCAGTGATCTATCTAACTATATCATTCTGGCTTCTCAATCTAAGCCTTCTGTCTCGAAATAGAAGTCCAAATGAAAATCATCCATTCTAGGTCACCTTCACAAACATCATTACATGTCCCCTACTGCCCAGGATTCCCCACTGTCTCTCCAGGACAAGCTTAGGTATCCTTTTATTCCTAAAGCCAAAGTTACTCAACTAGATTATGTGGCTTTCCAGCTCTGCTCCTGAGCTTTAATTCTTTTTGAAATTGTATACATTTATTAGTATTATTTAAAGCCTGCTTGGCTTAAGCTAATTTCTGATACTTTTCTATGTGTTTCTAAGCCTTGGGATTTCATTAATCTATGCTGAGAATATTTAGCCCCATCCTTGCCATTCTTCGTTTCATGGCATTTTGTAATAAGCTTAAAACTGTTAACACACATTCAGCCAGTTCAAACCATAGCATTATGTCTGCCTAAATATTTAGTTTGCAAAAAGGATAAAAGAAAGAAAGGAAATGAGTTTGGAATTTCATGAAGGAAATTACTCAAATGTAACACTGGGAGTTGTTCTGAAGATGTAAAAATTTTGGTCCGGAAATTTCGGACCAATATTTTGCAAAATGAGTTAGCAGAAAGGTTTAAGTATTCTTCAGCCACCAAATAGTAAACATCACCACCCAGTCGGAGGCCTTTGATTTGGAGACATTTTGGCAGAACTCGAAAAATGGGCAGAGTCTAACCATTTAATAGATCCTTTTTACCTTTCCATTTTTAATTTTAAGGGCTTCGTTTACTATTTAGGCCCATTAAATGTTCAGCTTTTAGGATTCATAAACTTCCAAAAGACACCTACTTTTGTAGAGATAACTAGTATTTAAGTGATTGCAGGGTAATTTTATATGCATTGTCACATTTGATAGGTATGTAATATATGTTATCATGTTCATTTAGAGACAAGAAGCCTTAAAGTCAAAGAGTTTAAATGACAAACTGATAAGCCACAGATACGGAAGCCAAAATCAGATCCTCTGATTCTCTTGCTCTTCAAACTCACTATGCTCTTTCTCAAATGTTATACCCGACTATCCAGAATATGTTTATTTTTATTATTCATGTCTATTTTTGTTGTAGGATTTTAAATATGCACAAAATGAATATTCAATATATGATTATTTTGAATTTGAGCAGAATTTTGTTATCTAATACATGAAAAGCATTGCTCTTGACATGCTGGAAGATTAAAAACCAGATAAATGAATGAGATTGAAATGATTCTTTTCTCTTTTCTTTTCCTTTTTTGAGATGGAGTTTTGCTCTTTTGCCCAGGCTGGAATGATATTTTGTGATCTCAGCTCACTGCAACCTCCACCCTCAGGGTTCACGTGATTCTCCTGCCTCGGTCTCCCGAGTAGCTGGGATTACAGGTGCCTGCCACCACACCTGGCGAATTTTTGTATTTTTAGCAAAGACAGGATTTCGCTGTGTTGGGCAGGCTGGTCTCAAACTCCTAACCTCAGGTGATCCACCCGCTTCAGCCTCCCAAAGTGCTAGGATTACAGGCGTGAACCGCAGCACCCAGACAATATTGAAATGATTCTGAGTGATAAGATCTATGGCTAAACTACATATAAGTAGTGTTTTTCAAATGTTCCCTACCATAAAACTCACCTGGGAACATCTCAAAGAGTTTATTTCCAGTTGCAGAAACCTGGAAACACTATAAGGAAGAAGTGCTATTCTATCTAAATCTTCTAGGAATTCTACAGCAAAAGAATGTCAAGAGTAGAGACAAAATATCCTCAGTACATATAGAACATTTCACAACAGAAGTTATTTTAGGGTAATGCCTACAATATGTGTCAAGAAAAAAATAGGCCATGGCCGGGCACAGTTGTTCACGTCTATAATTCTAGCACTTTGGGAGGCCAAGGTGGGTGGATGACCTGAGTTCAGGAGTTCGAGACCAGCCTGGGCAATGTAGTGAGACCTTGGTCTCTACTGAAAATACAAAAAATTACCTGGGAGTGGTGGCACATGCTTGTAATCCCAGCTACTCAGGAGGCTGAGGCACAAGAATCACTTGAACCCAGAAGGCAGAGGTTGTAGTGAGCCAAGATTGCACAGCTTGGGATTGGTGGCTACCAACCCCCAATCTCCCAGGAAGTCTGGGGGCAGAATCTTTCTTTCACTTAGGCCTGCTACCTCCATTACAAAACCATTGTTCTCATCCAAAGGGCACTTTAGTAGGATCTATTTTGTACATCTGAAGTAACAGTTAAGTCCCTGATATTGGGGCCAGATTCTTAGTGTAAGACATACACATCCTG
>PVKV010031968.1:0-20386 GCA_004027835.1 Alouatta palliata | reverse complement strand
GTGTTCGGTGTGGACTCCGTTGGATTCCGCGGTGTTCGGTATGGACTCCATTGGATTCCGCGGTGTTCGGTGTGGACTCCGTTGGATTCCCCAGTGTTCGGTGTGGACTCCGTTGAATTCCGCGGTGTTCGGTGTGGACTCCGTTGAATTCCCCGGTGTTCGGTGTGGACTCCGTTGAATTCCCCGGTGTTCGGTGTGGACTCCGTTGGATTCCGCAGTGTTCGGTGTGGTCTCTGTTGGATTCCGCAGTGTTCAGTGTTGGTCAGAATCTCCCAGAACATCTTCCAGTCTTGTGTGAGCTCTGGGAATTACTCAGCTGACTGGCTGCTATTTGCTTTTTGCCCTCCCTTGTGGAGTTTCACCTTACACAGACACAGTTGGTATTCTGGAGCAGATGCAAGGGACCTTCTATGCATATTTCTTGATTTTTTTTTCTCTACATAGCAAATAAGGAATTTGGACTTGGAACATGTTAAAATGACTCTTGGACTAGTCAATGAAGAGACTCACTACATATATCTGTTTCTATAAGACAATGAATTTTACATTTCAAACCATTTACTTTAAAATATGGCTACTTTGGAGACTTCAAAAATATGACTTCTTTAATAATATAGTGAAAGAGAATAGATTTTAATCCTCTAGTATCTGTGTCAGTTTTCTATTGTTACATAACAAATCACCTCAAAATTTAGTGGCTTAATTGAATACTATCTTTCTAATAAAGTATAATGAGTATTATAAAATATTTTTGATATGAAGACCAGTTCAAGAATTTCCTGTTCTAGCTATTAAAATGATTTAATAATTTTAAAATAGATTTTTAATTCATCTAATGCAGGTAAACACTTTGCACCATTTTTTTCTATACTTTCATCTTAGAAGTAATTTTTGTATGTTTTTTTTTTATCCTGTAATCTCATCTTAGAGGTGATGCAGCTAATTTGGGCTAAGATGCATTTTCTTATTAAGTAGCTTGAACACAATTGAATCTTTATGTGGTAGTTCAGATTTTTCATTGCTTCCATTCATTGTACATCTCTGAGGTTAAGATAGAAAAAGTGCTCAAAATTGCGTTGGTTGTTGACTTTATGCTAGGTCATTTTTTTTTCAACAAATATTTTTATTGTTATTTCATTTTTAAATTATTTTTATCCTGGTTTGGTGGGTAACAAATATTTTTAGACAAAAAAAAAAAATCCTAGTGCCTTAAAACAGCACTGCTGCTATAGCTTATGATTCTGCTGGGAAGTCTTCATCTGAGACAGGCTCAGCTGATCTTAATGGGCTCTTTCATGTGTCTGCAACCAGTTTGTGGCTTCATTGGGGGCTGGCTGGTCTCAACTAGCCTCACTCTTATTTCTGATGGTTGGCTCTGTTGGCTGAGGATGATAGGGGGTGACTTGGCCACACAGCTCTCCTCATTCAACTGCCTACTCTAGACACGTTCATATGGCAGCAAGATTGCAAGAGAAATAAAGAGGTAAGCCCCAGTGTTCAAACATTTCTCAAGTTCTGCTTGTATCACATTTGCTAATGTTTCACTTGCCAGAGTAAGTCTCATGGCCAGCCCTGAATTAACAAGTAAAAAAATAAACTTTGCTTCTTTACGGGAAAAGTATTGTGGACACTTTTATAAGCTACCACAATGTCAGCTTAAATTAGATAGAGACTATAATAGAAGGTTAAAGAAAGAAAAAAAAGTCTGTGCAGGCTGGAGAAAGCTGGCCCCTCAGAAAAACAAGGGGAATTTTGAAATGGTTCTCAGATTGCTAGATAGAGAGAGAGGAGTAAAAAAGGCATTATAAGATAGAGGACTAGGCCTGAGCAAAAAGCTTGAACATAGAAATCATATGACCTTAGCCAAAGGGCTAATACTCTGTCCAGATAACCTTTTACATCTCCAGCTGCTCTACCTAGCCTCTGTTATATGTAGGTGCTCCCTTATCTACAGGACACCTAAATGTTGGTGTTACCCAGGATTTTATCTTTGCTCCTCTTTTTATTCTCATTCTGCACATTTGCCCTGGGTGATTTCATCCAATTTCGTGGCATCAACTCCCACCTATCCAATGATGATGTCCAAATCTACATATGTAGCCCTGAACTGTGATCTCTAGAACCATATTTTTCAATGAATTCTTAGACATCTCTGTCTTTATAGCCACCATGTTTAAAACTAAATTATTTTCATGCCCAGAGACCCTGATCTTTCTCCTATATATCTGTTTTTTAGTTAATGGCTTGTCTTCCATCCATTTAGCTAAGCTGGAAACCTAACCTCATAGTCATCTTTGATGGCTTCTTCTTCACTCACTACAAGTCCTAGTGATTCCATCTTCTACATGTGGCTTGTGTCCATCCCTTCCTCTCCATTCCTACCCCACTGCCTTGATAGCAGATCCCATCACCTCTTACCTGACCTCTTGCAGCAACCTCTTAATTGGTATCCCTCAAATAGCTTCACTTTCCTAGTTTCTTCCTATTTCACTCCATCCAGGGTACTTTTTATAAAATCTAAGTTTGTTTGTGTCACTCTTTTACTTAATAATGTAAGTTGGGTCCCTAGTGCCTACAAAACTAAGTCCGAACTCCTTAAAAGCATGACTTACCAAGTGCTTAGCAATCCAGTAAATCTTTACTGACCACTCCCCTTCCTCACTTCCAAACTACCAGGCTAAGTTAGTAATTTTTCTAAAGCCCCATAATGCCTTGTACATACCTCACTGATGCTTTGGGCCTTTGATATATATCATCGATACATGATTTGTATCTGATTTTACCAAAATCACCTCCTGCCACTCTGCCCCACCCCATACCGCTCTTCTCCAACGTCACTGGGCTTCTGATTATTCCTCACCAGCAATGCATGTCCTTTCACAAGCCTGGGCCTTGGCCCACGTTGTTTACTGTTCCTGGACGGTCTGCCCTCTCTTCTCCATCTGGCAAATTCTTATGCATTAGTTACAGCTCATAAACCTGTCACCTCCCTGCTGATGACTTCCTTGAGCCAATGGGCAGAGTTAGTCATTTATTCTGTGTTCCCATAGCCCTTTGCCCTTTCCTTCAGCAGTCACCACCGTTCACACTTTTGGCTGCCTTGCCTATTTTGAATACCTCCACTATATTTGGCAAATTTTTAGCAACATGAATTCCATTTATCTAAGGTAGAATCCCCAAAACCCAAATTTTCCTTGTAGGTAGGCAACAGTTAAATAACTTAGGCTCTTCTAATCAGATGTACCTGCAGGGGACTATTTTTCTAGAAGTGAGCAATAAATGTGCCAGTAATGGGAGTGAGGCAGGAAATTAATCTTCTGGTAAGATGGATGTGAAGAGGCCTTTGATCCTTGGGGTGTCTAGTGGCAGAGCTGCTGGCACGGAGCCCATAGGGCTGAGAGATGGTAAGAATGGTGTTTGCCAAAACAGCTATCTGGAGTGGTTGGGGATGCTTGGGCTTCAGAGTCTGGCTCTTCAGCTCTCTCAAATATTCTATGAGCCACCTAAAATCCCTTGATAAGTTAATTTACTGGCTAAACAAATCTGAGTGGATTTGTTCTTGCAGTCTGGAAAATGACTGACCTGCACTGGTTAGAACATACATGTTCTAACCAATGCTGTAATATACATATTTTCTTAAGTGTCTGTCTCTCTCACTAGATTAATCTCAGGTACTGTGTCTTACCCTTCTATACAGAATTCTAATCTCTTAACCCTTACAACAAATACATGTTGAGTGCCTACACTGCACCATGCACTGTGCTAGTCATTGAGGACATAACTGAGAAAAAGAGGAATGTACAATTTTTCCTTATGAAGTGTACAATTTAAAAGATCTGTCTGAGGCAGGGCATCTCTCTGACATCTGTAATCCCAGCACTTTGGGAGGCCAAGGCGGGAGGATCACTTGAGCCCAGGAGTTCAAGACCAGCCTGGGCAACATGGTGAGACCACATCTCTGAAAAAAGAAAAAAAAAATCTGTCTGAAATATCCTAGGTGTCCAACTGAGTGAGTACACTAATTCATTTGATTAATTACTTCACTTAATGGACATTTGTGTCTGGAAAACATAAGGATAAATGAGAAATGTTCTTAAGTTTCTCTCAGGCTAATAGGAGATACAGAAACATAAGCCAGTTTGATGCATCCTGAAACGTGTGATAATAAAAATATATTCCTGATGCACGGGTGGCACAAAGGAAGGTGCAGTTAAAAATTCTGCTTGGAAAAGCCGGGAATGAAAGACTAAGTTACTGAATGTAGAAATATTTTTTGAGTGTGCATAAAGATTTCTTCCTGTCCCTTTTCCCTTGTTTCTTCCCTTTTCCCTTCTTCCCTTTCCCTTTTCTTTGCTGTTTCTTACTGTTCCCTTTGCCCTCTAAGGTTCAATCCAAGGGCCATCTTTATAGTAAATCTTCACTGACTACTCCCCTTCCTCCCTTCCAAACTACGATGCTAAGTTAGTACCTTTTCTAAACTCCCTTAATACCTTGTACGTACCTCCACTGATTTTCTTAGCCTTTGATATGTGTGTGTGTGTGTGTGTGCGTGCATGTGCGCGTGTGTATGTGTGTGTGTATGTGTGTGTGTACGTGTGTGTATGTGTGTGTGTGTATGTGTGTGTGTATGTGTGTGTGTGTGTGTGTGTGTGTGTGTGTGTGTGCATGCGTGTGTATAAAATCTATGCGTCTGTCACTGCATCCTCCCCCAAGTCAGGGCCTAGCATATAGTTAGTACAGTACTCTATAAGTCCAATAGCTGTTTCTTGAGGAAATATAAATTTAAACTGCAACGTGATACCACCACATCCCCATCAGAATGGCCACAATAAAAAGGATTGTTAATATCAAGTGTTGATGAAAATATAGAAAAACTGGAAATTTCGAACATCCTAGAAAGACTATAAATTGGTACAATCATTTTGGAAAACGTTTTTGGCAGAATTCACTAAAGCTGAACATATGCGTACCATAGTACCCAAAGACTGAACTGCTAGGTATAAGTATCCAGCAGAAATGAATGTGTACATCTCAGAAGGTTCATATCAGTTTTATTCATTGTTTCCAAACTGGAAACAATCTAATGTCCATCCACAATAATGGATAAATGAATCGTGGCATATTCATATCATGGAACAGTATACAATAATTTTTTTTTAAATGAAAAACTGCTATGGGTCAGGTGCAGCAGCTTGCCCCTGTAATCTCAACACTTTAGGAGGCTGAGGTGGGCAAGTCACTTGAGCTCAGGAGTTCGAGACCAGTCTGGGCAACATGGCAAAACCTAGTCTCTACAAATGTACCAAAAAAAAAAAAAATTAGCCAGGTGCTGTGGTGTGTGCCTGTAGTCCCAGCTGCTCAGGAGGCTGAGGTGGGAGGACCACTTGAACTCAGGTGGTCAAGGATGCAGGGAGTGGTGATGGTAACACTGTACTCCTATCTGAGTGACAGAGTGAGACCCTGTCTCAAAAAACAAAACAATAAAAAACTGCTACAATATAAGCAACAATATAGATGATTTTCACAGATTAATATTGAGCAAAGCAAATTAGAAACAGAGTACATGTGATTTTCCACTAAAATGACGTTCCAGAAAAGGTAAAATTAATCTCCAGCAAGAGGATGAAATAATGGTTAGCTTTTACAGGTAGGAGATGTAATGTACTGGAAGAGGACAGTAGGGAGATTTCTATGGAAGTATTCCATATTTTTATAATCATATATATTTACTTATTACTATTAGTTTTTGAGACATGGTCTCGTTCTGTTGCCCAGGTTGGAGTGCAGTGGTACGATCTTGGCTCACTGTGTCGCTGCAACCTCTGCCTTCCCGGTTCAAGCGATTCTCATCCCTCAGCCTCCCGAGTAGCTGGGGCTACAGGTTCACCTCTGCCACCATGCCTGGCTAATTTTTTTGTCTTTTTTTTTTTTTGCATTTTTAGTAGAGATGGGGTTTCACCGTGTTGGCCAGGCTGGTCTCAAACTACTGACTCCAAGTGATCTGCCTGCCTCGGTCTCCCAAAGTGCTGGGATTACAGGCGTGAGCCACCAAGATCGGCCTATAGTGAGATATTCCAGTCGCATACGGGAGGATTTTCTAGGACAATGTCAACTCTCCATTAAAAACTTTTTACACCCCAACCACATAAATATGTAAAAATTTGAGTTTTACCCTTATGATTTGTGCATTTTACTGTCTATAGATTATATCTTGATAAAAATATAAATAAAAATGAATGTTTCTTGAATGAGTGAATAAACGAATGAGCTATATTTTCAAAGAGGAAAATAAAGACATATTATGGAAAGAGGATCTTTTACTGCATTGAATTTTTAAGCAGTGCTTAGTTCTTGCACTTTTTTTGCTCTAATGATACCCAAAAATAATTGTTCATTTACTTACTTTGCTTAAGTATTAATTTCCTTTGCTATTTAACGACGACTGTGAAATTAAGAGAAGGAAGTCATCAACAGTAAAGCAGATGATGTAAATACCTTGTGGGGCAGGTATTTAATTCACTGCGAGGGAATCTATTAAGCCCTTTGGGAATTGGGGAATCTGGCTAATTCTCTTCTGGTTTTAAAAAAAGTTTTAATCCTTTTGTGTTTTATGAGATGTGAGTACAAATTAGTTATTCAGACTCTTGAGAGAGCAGAGGAGTTGCCACCCATGTTCACGAACAGGAACAGAAGCCACCAGCACATACCATTGCCCAAGTCACCCAAAGATCAGAGTGGAAGAGTCCTAATTGCTGTGCGGCCCGGCCCCGGGATGTGCCTCTCCCATCCTTCTCTAGGCGGGGCTCGTGGCTAAGCAGCGACTCACCCTGTCGGCCTGTCACAGGCCAAGAGCGGCCAACAACTCCGCAGGCGACAATGGCCACTGCACCCCAGGCTCTGTCGAAGCCCATCCCGGCTCTGGGTCCCAGCTCACAGCCTGGGATGCAGTGTCGCGAGATGCAGTACCCAAGGAATCCAGTAGGTGTCGCTGTCCCACGGCCGCCGTGCGCCCCCGGGATGGGGACCAGGGGCGTGATTGCTTCACCTGGGGCTCCCGGCGCGCGCGCCTCACCTGAGCTCGCGTCCCTGGCCTCCCGCCGCCAGGCCCCGCCTCCTCCCCGAGAGCTCGGGCTGCTGAGCTGCTCTGGCTGCGCTGGGCGCTTGTTCGGCAACCCGCTGCCGTCCCCCGCATCCGCGGCGAGGGGGCGGGGTCCCACGGCGCGCTGGGAAAGAAAGGCGGGCGAGCTGGCGCCCAGGTGTGCTCTTCCACGGGGCCCGGGAGGCTGAGAGGACGGCGTCCCAGCAGTCGGAGCTGGAGGAGGAGAAGACGATGCCGCTGTCCCCGCCAGCCCAGGGCGACTCCGGGGAGCCCAGCCCGTCCAGGACCCCCAAGAAGCACACCAGCTTCCATCTCTGGCGCTCCAAAAAGAAGCAGCAGCCGGGGCCGCCTGACTGTGGGGTGTTCGTTCCGCACCCGTTGCCGGCGCCCGCCGGCGAGGCCAGGTGAGCTCCTCGCGCGAGTCCTCCTGTCCCACCACCTCCTCCTCCCGCTGCGCTGGCCCTTGGGCCCCTGACCCCACTTGGAGGAGGGGAAAGCCCCGGGGTCCGTTTCATCCCGCAGGAGGGTACCCGGGTCCGGAGGGGAGCGGTCGTAGCCGCTGGGGGTGACCAGGTTCCTCGCGGCTTTTGGCTCAGACCAAGCACCGGCGAGAGGAACTTGTGCCCATCCGTGTGGCTTTTAGTGTGACTGCGAAGCCTTCATGCAGGGGTCTCCCCCATCAGCCTGCTAAAACCAGAGCGGCGGGGACTGAGGATTGTTACCGTCGTAAGTGATGATGGGAACTCTGCCTTGGGGGTTAGGCGCTGTTTTTAAGCTAGTGCCTTTATTGTAAAGCTCTTTATTGTGAAAATCTGTAAGATCTGTGCTCTTACAGATGTTACACTTCCATTCTCCTCGCAAGATTCGAAGGGAGGAGGAAGTGGCAGGAATGGTTACCCCCATTTCAAGGGTGGAGGAACTGAGACCAAAGGATAAATGGCTTCTCCCCATTGGAGCTAGCGGCCGAGCTAGGGAGCACCTAGTTATCCAAACTGTAATTATCATTGTGCTTTTTAATTTTTATCATGGTTTGGAAGTGGCTTTTTTCTACATGTATAATTATTCAACTATGCCATCAGAGTTTATGCACTCGTTGAATAATAATCAACTTGAAGTAACAGTGTATTTACATGGTTCAGAGGTGCGAAATATTTATAGTGATGGACAAGTGAAAATGTCCAGTAAATCCTTCTATATGTATTTTTAAAACACACTCTATGAACAATGAGGGCCAGAAAGTTATGCAGGATTTGCATTTTAGACGTATTTTTCCTTTTATTTCTAAAAAAGTCAATTTTACAATTTGTTTTCATTCATTTAAAAAAAAGTTATAATGAGTACCTTAGCTAAGTGCCAAGCGCTGCAATATGAAAAACAATGAGCAACAGTAAGAATTCTCAGTCATCGAAGAATTCTTAGTCTTTTGTGGATACCAAAAAGTGAACAGTGGAATAAGTGCAATTATAGATGCCTGCACAGAGGAGGGGATCAGGAAGGCTTCCTGGAGGAGGATAGGTGAAGTGGCTTAGGCAGAAAGGGGAGGAGCAACGAATTCCAGGCCAAGGCTGCACTCTGCACATCACCAGCACTTAGAAGAGCATTGCACTTCCTGAGAAGTGCAAGGGGTTGGAACCGGGAGGTCCAGGTGTGAGGGGGTAAGGGTAGGAAAGCTAAGAGAGAAGGCATTTTGTTTTTTCTCATATTTTATAATCCACATTGGTAATCAGTTGTAGTAGAATATATTACCTATTCAAACATTTACTGTGCCTAATTATGGATTATTATTTCTAACAAAATACACTACTTAATAATATTGTACCCAACATTGAAGTTCTTTTCCTGTTACCTCAGTAAATATTTTAAACATTTCCATAGTGGTTTTCCTTTTAAGATCTAGTCTCATCATTTCCTGTCTATCAAAACATAATAATACACAGCTTTAGGAAATTATTCAAATGTAAATACATTTTAGTCTAAAATTTTAAATAGGAAAAAATAGGAGATTTGCTTTTCTCTTTGCGTTTTTTGTATTTTAGTGCAGACTTGGAGCATTTCATTATTTCCTTCAGAACCCTGATGAACTTTGTGTTAATAAATGTTCTGAAAACTAAGCGTACTGGTGTGTCTTTGGGATGTTTTTCTAGTTAGATCTTTATAAATATTTCGTTTACTTTTAAGAGAGTGCACTTCTTGCTAGTTTAAAGAGAGTGGCAAAAGCACCCTTAGATTGCTAGCCAGTCTTTGGCCAGTGTCGCTCTCTTGAGCCACGTGAGTGTATCCATTCATTTCTGTCCTGGACTTGGAAGTGATGGAACCTGGCTGGAATGTACAGCACTCACTGTGGTTTTTGTCTCTAAATAAGGAGGGGACAGTCAGGTAGCCACCCATAATTGCTTATTTGATTAATATCATGGGTGTTTAGGGCAGACAAAAGTGAATTTATCTACTAGCTTTGTGACCTTGGGCAAGTTATTTCACCTCTTAAAGTCTCAATTTTCTCATCTGTAGTATGGAGACAATAGGATGCTGACTTGTAGGGTTGTCATGAATATTAAATGCAAGTTTATGTTACTAAGTGCAAAAACCTTAATACGTTTCTGAGCACAAAGTAGAAACTCAGTAAATGGAAAAGTATCATCATCATCATCATCATCATCAAAGCAAAAGTCTAATGCAAGAAATGGAAAAAATAGGTGTAGATAGGGGAAAAACCAATTCTAGGAAGAGCTGCTTTTCCTAGAAAAGCTTACCAGTCCAGCCGAACGTGGCGGCTCACACCTGTAATCCCTGCACTTTGTGGGGGCTGAATCATCTGAGGCCAGGAGTTTGATACCAGCCTGGCCAACATAGTGAATTCCCATCTCTACTAAAAATACAAAAAAATTAGCCAGGCATGGTGGTCCATGCCTGTAATCTCAGCTACTCAGGAGGCTGAGGCCGGAGAATCCCTTGAACCCAGGAGATGGAGGTCTCAATGAGCCGAGATTGTGCCATTGCACCAGCCTGGGCAATAAGAGCGAAACTCCGTCTTAAAAAAAAAGAAAGAAAGAAAAGAATAGCTTGCCGGTCCAAAGATGATTTAAAGTTTATTAAAGTCGTATTTTTGTATTCTGAAAATATTTGTGGCTTTGTTGTAGACATTCTAATCAATTATTTCTTTATATAAAATAATTTCAACATGGCTACTTCCTAAAATTTACTCTTAAAGTTTATTTCAGCTTGGTGTTGGTAAACATGGTCGTATGATATTTTTCACAAAGATAGAGTTGCTGCCCTCCTGAGTCAGCCCCATCGCCTGTCTAGTCCATAGTTCTCTTGCCATTAGAGGGCCTAGTGGTATGGTGGAAGGACCATAGCAAGTTGTGGCCAGGCTTACCTGAGCAGCCATGAGTGGCACTGTCACTCACCACATTTTAAATTATACTCTGTCTTGTGAATGTGTTCAGAATGTAGATTTTCTATTTGGATTTAAATTCTTGTTCTTCTATTAATACTTACCATGACACCTAATCCTGTCATCCTAGGAAAGTTATTAATATTTTTGTGCCACAATTTTCTCATTCACAAAATGGGAATAATAAGAGTTGGTTTTGTTTTTTTTGCTTTGTTTTTGGAGACAGAGTCTTGCTCTGTCGCCAGGCACCAGGCTGGAGTGCAGTGGCGTGATCTCAGCTCACCGCAACCTCTGCTTCCCAGGTTCAAGCAATTTTCCTGCCTCAGCCTCCTGAGTAGCTGGGACTACAGGTGCACACCATTACGCCCAGCTAATTTTTGTATCTTTAGTAGAGATGGGGTTAAACCATGTTGGCCAGGATGGTCTCAATCTCTTGACCTTGTGATATGCCCGCCTCAGCCTCCCAACGTGCTGGGATTACAGGCGTGAGCCACCGCGCCCAGCCAAGAGTTGTTATTAAAATAAATGAGTTAATGCATTTCAAGTGTTGAGAATAGTGGCTGGCACGTAGTGAGTGCTCAACCAATAGTTGTTTCTTTTTCTTGCTAGTATCTTGCCTGTACCTCCTTTTGAGTAGCAATTTTGTGTGTTTTTCTGTTATATAATGAAAGTGGTACTTTCTGTTTTCTCTATTCAAACCACTTTGTGTTATTTCTGTTCTTTTAAATATTAAAAAATAAAACATAGAGACAGGGTCTTGCTGTGTTGCTCAGGCTGGTCTCCAACTCCTAGGCTCAAGCAATCCTCCACCTTGGCCTCCCAAAGTATTAGGATTACAGGTGTGAGCCACAACACCTGGCCACACTTTTGGTTATTTTGATTAGAAGCGGGTTCTTAGCTAAAGATCAAAAGCAGTGAATTATTTCCATTGAGTTCTTTATTTAAGAGACTGTATATATTTTTAAAAAGCAGTGAATTAAAAATTATTAACATTGAACGGAATTGAACCCCACATCTAGAAACAAGTATTAATGCTCTGCAGGAGAGCCAAATTCAAGTAGTGGATGGGCCTTATAATCCTGTGAAAATCAGCCTGCCTTGTTTCAGCTGGAGGAAAAGTATAGCCAGTGTCAAGGGCAGAGCATCCTCATTGGGCAGGCAGAGATCTACCTCTGAGTGAAGGCCCTCAGGCTCAAGTTTCAGAACTATAGACAACCCCTTAGTTTTTCTGTGCTCAGTGGTCCTTTCTCTTCTGTAAAGAGAAAACAACGGACTCCCTGTTTATCACTACAATGTTGTAAGGATAAACTATTGTTGTTTGGAGGGTTTTTGTTTTGTTTTGTTTTGTTTTTTCCAGGAAAAGAACAATCATTTAAAATGTTATTTGAAAGCATTCTGGAACTGAAGAGTGTTAGTCTTCATAAGTTAAAATTTATTCTGGTTTTCAGTCTTTTGTGGCTGGTTTGGTGCTCAGAACTCTAAACAGGTTTAATTATTTTCTAACAAAGAATATAGGCAGATAAGTCTATTTTTGTTTTATGTAATGTTAGATTTAAACTGGTTAGTACAGAGTTTTCCCTCTTATTTTCCTTATACTCAGGAAAGAGTTTTAATTTTTAGGTTTATTTCACCAGTGATAAACCAGGAATTTGAAAGTAAATCTGCCACTTAACTAGCTGTGAGCTTCTTGGGAAGTTATTTCACCCTGCTAACTTCCATTTTATGAGCTGTGACCTACCTCTTAACATTGTTTTTGAGAATTACAAATATATATATAATTGTTGTTGTGTTGTTGGTGTTGTTTTTGAGACGGAGTCTCGCTCTGTGGCCTAGGCTGGAGTGCAGTGACACGATCTCGGCTCACTGCAACCTCTGCTTCTCAGGTTCGAGTGATTCTCTTGCCTTAGAGTAGCTGGAACTATAGGCGCTCACGACCACGCCCAACTAATTTTTGTATTTTGAGTAGAGACGGGTTTTTACCATGTTAGCCAGGATTGCCTTGATCTCCTGACCTCGTGATCCACCTGCCTCGGCCTCCCAAAGTGCTGGGATTACAGGCATGAGCCAGCGTGCCTGACCCATAAATATGTTTTGAAAAAATGACTATCCTAGTGCCTGGCAGATAACAGAAGCTCAGAGAATAGTACCTCTGAGAGCATGCCACAGTCAAAGGATGGTAGGCTTTACTGTTGGGCAGAGTTCGTTTCAAATCTGCCTCTGCCATTGGGCTACATTTTTAACCTCTTCAAGTCTCAGTTTCTTCATTTGTAAAATGGAGCCAATTACACTTCTCTTAAAGAGCTCTAAAAGGATTGGATGTTATCTATGTGAAGCACCCAGCACAGGACTTGGCTCAAGCAAGTGCTGGATAGAGGAAAGGTGGTGGTCAGTAGCAGGGGTGACAGTGGCAGCAATAGTTGTAATTATTGTTGTCTTCACAGCAATGGTAGTAGCATTAATACATACATTGTTACTTTGTAAATGAAGCCAAAAGCTTCAGAAGCCCGAAGGTGCAACCAGGTCTGTCAAGCTTTGAAGTACCTTGGAGTATTTGGATGTTCGTGTTGGTCTCTAAAAGGAAGGGTCTTCATACACTCAGTGCCTTAAAAGTCTTAATACATCTTTCTGAGGAAGCAAAGGCTAAACTTTATACTTGACATTACAGGAGTTTTTCCCAAAGTGGTTTCGGAGTCTGCGCTTAGCATATGATAATCATTTGCCACCTATCTCTGTCATTGTATTACTTTATCCACCCTTTATTTCCACACTTCCAGTCATAATCTACTCTCCATAATCAAGTGGCGGTGACATAAACCCTTTTGGGGACCTTTAGTAAGCACTTTGAAACTTGAGTTTACTTTTTTCTTCTTTAGCTTTTTTAAAAAAGAAATTTCAAGTATATATCTACTCCCTTTTTCATTAACAGTTTTGTCAGAATGCATAGCTTTTGATTATAAATCTTATTTGTAGGTCAGGCACTGTGGCTCATGCCTGTAATTCCAGCACTTTGGGATGTTGAGACAGGAGGATTGCTTGAGCCTAGGAGTTCAAAACAGCCTGGGCAATAAAGTCAAACCCTGCTTATACCCAAAAAAAAAAAAAAAAAAAAGTCAGGTATGGTGGCACACCCCTGTGGTCCTAGCTACTGGGGAGGCTGAAGTAGGAGGATCACTTGAGCCCAGGAGTTGGAGGCTGCAGTAAGTTATGATCATGCTACTGCACTCTAGCCTGGGTGACAGAGTGAGACCATGTCTCTAACATAATCATAATAATAAATGAGTAAATATTTTTTTGTAAGCTGAGACAGTTGCTGCTTTAGTATTTGTCCACAGTTAAGACAATGTAGTGAATATGTACACTGTATTGTAGTGAAATAGTTTCCGATTCCTAATAGGCATTCAAAATACACATCTTACTATGAAAATTAAAAACATATCTGGGCCAGGCCTGGTGGCTCGCACCTGTAATCCCAGCACTTTGGGAGGCTGAGATGGGAGGATCATTTGAGGCCAGGAGTTTGAGAGCAACCTGATCAATGTAGCAAGATCCCATCTCTTAAAAGACACACGCGCGTGCACCCACACACACACCCACACACACACCCACACACTCTCTCTCTCTCTCTCTCTCTTGCACATACCTGTCTTAAAGTTTGGGTTCAGCTAAGGGGTCAGTTGTGTTTCAGGAATGTCCATGCAGAAGGAAAGTGATTATTCAATCTGTGTCTGGTCAACATGAGAAGATTGTTTGAAGCTTGAATGGTGTGCTCTTTTGTCTACCTTGAAAAACTTGTCCCAAAGTGAATTTTCAAGGTAAAAGATGTATGACTGTCTAATGCTTGTGAGGAGTTTGGCAAGAACAGCCGGCGATTACTTATGAGTCTCATAAGCTCATTTACAGTTCCCTTAAAATAGAGCTGTATTGGGCTAACCCAAATGCCTCATCAACATACCTGTACAGATTGAAATGCATGAGAAATCTTCCCTCTAGGGAGTGAGCTCTTGCTTAGTGCTGCCTTTACAGCACTGTGCATCCTCTGCATTGGCCTGTTCAGTGGAAGAGAAGCAATGACCCCTCAGAACAGAGACTGTGTGATCCCTAGATTGAGTTGCTAATTATTCAGCCAGTATACAGTATACACTATAGTGTGGTTACCGAGATACTAAATAGTTTAAGAGTTTCTGCCATAATTAGTACCTCACCTACTACTTAAAAAAATTAAAAATATATATAACTTAACATTTTCAAAAAAAATTTTAAGCTTGAAGGAACCATATTTACAACAACAAAATGTCACTTAAAATGACAGCCTATCAATATATTGTTATCTATGCAAGAACTCCCTTGACAGAGCTTGAAGTAATGCTAGTACTGTGACACATAATATATTTTATTCATGATTTGTCATTGAAATATGTTCAGAATATTGATGGATTCATAAATATCTCATGAAAGCACACATTTTGACAAAGTACCAGGAGGCCCAAGGAAATACAAATGAGGCAGAGAATCAGAATCCATTTGTAGTGTCCCCATCCCTCTCATCAGCACATTACAGACAAGTAAAGGTTGCACCTGTAGCTAACACACACAAAAAGAAACACAATTAACAAGTGCCTTTTGTTTGTTACCTTCCCAAAAGTGGCAATTAAATGAGTAAAAGTAAGTTGGTGTTAAGCTTGGCAAAAGATACTATGGGGAAGAAAGCTGGCTGCTGGTTGTATTTGTTATTGTTTGTGCCATTTCAAGCTAGCAACCCTGAGTCTCAGTCATTAGAAGTTAGGGTTATTCCAAAGGTAGTATTGACAGCTCAAATAAGAGATTAGCCCAACGGTTACATAAAATCACCATGCACAGTACACATGTTAATTTTTTTCAAAGGTATTTATACATAGTAGCATAAGTTCATGATAGCCTTTGGATTCTCTAGTTGGATTCGTTTTTTTTTATGATTAGGATCAAGGATCAAAATAATATGTGCTGCATGTAAGATAAGAAAATAGAGGAAGCATGTGCTTTATACTAACTTCAGACCATGTCTGTGAAAACATTGTTTTCCATCAAGATTTGATTGAGAGATGCAGTTTATTTAATATGCACTGTATATCAGACACTGTTCTAAGTGGTTTACAAATATTAACCCACTACAGTTAATTCATAACTTTTCTCAGTGATAGGTACTATTATTAGTCCCATATTGAGGAAAAATCAGGCACAGAGGGGTATGATTTTGGTCAAAGTCACGGAGCTCTTAAGAGTGAGGCTGGGGTTCCCCAACTGGTGGTCTTGAGTCCTTGTGATTAATCACTGCAAGTTAATCACTGTGGTTAATGCCGCTTTCTTTATATTCTTATGCGAGTTCATTTAGTCTCCAGATCTTATAAGTAGAAATTAAAATACATACAGGAAATCAAATTAAGTATTGGTTCCAGACAATTTCTATGTTAAGTAGTGGAGAGAAAATAATTAATAGAAATGTAAGTTCATTAAAATCTAAGAAGAAAAAAGATTTTAAAACAGAAATTCAAAAGTATACGTTATAAATGAAAGTATCATGTCTAGATTCAGAGTTTGGGGTTTCTGCCCAAGCTGTGTCAGAAAAAAGCATTACCAAGAGGTGGACCTAGTTCGTACCCCTTCTTCTGCCCTGGCACAGGCAGTAGAATGCAAGGTCAGAGAGAAGTGGTAGGTGGGGGGGCCTCGAGTTGCTACCCATGCTAAGTAAGGATGGCAGAATTTCTCAAGTAGCTGCTTTACCAGTTGCTGCAGAAAGCTGCTCCTGGCTGCTCTAACTTTAGGCCTCTAGAAGCCCTGCTGCTTGAATCCATTGGTTTTACCTCCTGACCTATTCTTGGGAATTCCCTGGCAATGAATACAGGTTCCACCTTAGGTTGACCTTACACTTCAAGGATTGTAAACCATTGCTGATACTTTATCCCACTTGAGGCTCGTAAGGGTTCTGTGAGATAAGCCCATATCCTCACTTTGAGGATAAGGAAACTGAAGTTCGTAGAAGGTAATGCAGATGGAGGAAGCAGGACTAAAACTCAGATTATCTGGTTTTTTCTTAGCTGTTCTTTTGGGTTCTCTTGCATTGCATACTATACCTCCACTCCTGGCCTGTAGCCACCTTTGACAGGAGCCCAGCTGACTCATCTAACTTCCTGCTGATTCTTCCCCTAGAAATCTTCCCTTAGTTTCAGAAATCAACAACGATGAGACTGTCTGATCCCTAGATTGAGTTACTAATCATTCATCTCATACCTATAGTCTAGTTACTGACATACTGGATAATTTCTGGGTTTCTACTATAATTAGTACCTCACCTACTACCTAAAAAAAGAAAAGCCAATACAAATGAAAATAATTCATGATTTTTAAAAAATTTAAAGCTTGCACAAGCCATATTTTATAACAAAATGTCACTTAAAATGATAGAGCCTATCAGTATGATGTTGTACCTTTGCAAGAACTCCTTTAGAAGGCTTGAAGTAGTGCTGGTGCTGTGACACATAATGCAGTTTATTCATAATTTGTCATTTAAATATTTTCATAATACTAATGGATTCATAAATATCTCATGGAAGCACAGCCTGACTGTTTTTGCATTTGCTATTAGGAAAAGGTATGATAGTTGAAGCAACTATTGACATTCACACTGAAATTCAGTGTCTCTTTTATCATGTGTGTCATTACAAACCTCTGAACTGGCACTTTTCAAGCCTGGGCAGGGGAAGCTCACCCAGGCCTTGCCAGCCACTCTTGGCTCTACTGCCTTGATTCCATCCCCACTGTTGCCTTCCTTCCCCACTGTTCAGCTCCCATGAACTAAGTGGTTGTTCTTACCAGCAAAACAAGAAAATGTAGTTACTGCAAGGGTGGGATCACAAAACTATTCTCTCTTGTGTTGGCTATCCAAAACAACTTTGTCTGTAGTGGACCCAATTATCAGTCAGAAGTCTTTCATTGGAACATACTTAGGATTTGAAACAAGAGCACTTATATTCCCGTGTATCAGTAAACACGTTTAAACAAGCTAGTCTAAACTAGATTTTGGATTTCTTTCAAGATAAAAGCAAAGTAGGACTGAATGTCTGGCATTTGCTCGAAAGCTTTGACCTTTACTAATTTGCATTTTGTGATTGTCATAATCTTGCCCTGTAAAAGGTTTCAAGTACTTTGACCTAGAAGTCTTGGTAGCTAGGTGCATTGCTGGCAATTAATTGTACCCTTTCCTGTTGTTTCACTTTTATTAAAAGACTTTTTGCATGCTCATAAGGAAACAACCAGTCACAACAGCTGATAACTCTTGAAGATGTAGAGAGGAGATGTCTCTATCATCACTAGTTTCTTCCTGCAGAGACACTCCTCCAGAATTTATGCATCAGTTTTCTCACTTACTACAGGATTTCTGGTTGTCTTTCTGTATATGAGGATATATTGGCTACAATTCCACTTATATGTGTATAAGCAGATATTGGCTACAATTCCACTGATTTACAAAGCTAGCAGAAATTAAAGAGGAGCACCAATTTATATCTTAGTGCCACTCCATAACTGATCAACGAAGAGCAGAAGTTAAGTGTAACGTAATTGCGGTTTTTGTCATTACTTAGTTTGTTTTTGTCATTACTTTTTTATTTTTAGGTAAAGTCCCACTCCAGTTACTCAGGCTGGAGTGCAGTGGCACCATCTCGAGTCACTGCAGCCTTGACTCCCCAGGCTCAGGTGATCCTCCCAGCTTAGCCTCCCGAGTAGCTGGAACTACAGGCATGTGCCAACACTCCCAGCTAATTTTTGTATTTTTAGTAGAGTTGAGATTTGGCCCTGTTGGCCAGGCTGCTCTCAAACTCCTGACCTCAGGTGATCTGCCTGCCTCAGCCTCCCAAAGTGCTGGCATTACAGGTGTGAACCACTGTACCTGGCCTTTTATCATTAATTTTAATGGCAAAAACTGCAATTACTTTTGCACTAACCTAATAACAACAGTTGGGTTTGGGGATGTTTACACCCTTTGGTGTGGCATGTGGGAATGAAGAAAAATGATTCTTTCTGGCCAGATAATTCTCAATCTCTCCTATAAATTAAATAAACATTAGGAACTTTTGTCAAGTATAAATAGGACAAGGGACATGAACAATTCCTGAATACTTATTATGTGACAGGTGCTTTCATATCAGTGTATCTCATGTAATCTTCCTAGTAGCTGTGCCAAATAGGTATTTCTACCTTCATATTTATAACTGAGAAGACAGAACCTTCTGAAAGATGTATTTTAGCTGATATGTGACAGAGCAATATTTGCAATACTTCTTTCTGACTCTAAACCTTAAAATATTTTCACCAAACCATGAAAAAACTAAAGCTCATTGAATGAGTAGTTAGTAGAGGGTGTGTGTGTGTACGGGGGAGGTAACTAGCTAATGAATAAAGCTTCCAATAGAAATGTAGGCACCCATTTACTCTCTGAGCTATCTCCTTGAGCAGGGAAGCATTTCCTCCTTTTGATTACATGCACCCTACCTGGTCCCATTGTACAGAAGGGTATCCAGGAAGAAAGAATTCATAAGCCTAACAAAGTTAATGGGGCGTTCTTGTTTTCCTGGGAACCCCTGACTTGAAATGATTCTAAGGAGAATCTGTGACTCAGTTCCTGAAGTGTTAATTAACTAAACCTGTTGCACCTGATTTCCAATCTAGCCACTAGGTCTTAGTACCTGGTACTGGGATGATTCACTGAGTATGCAAAGGAATCTAAGGTGCAAATGTTGGGATTTTTCACTCTGCATAAAGGTTAGTCACAGCCCCAAAAGAGGAAAGAAAATGCTAGTGACTCAAACCAAATTTGTAGGCGATACTGTTGCTGTGAAAGATGTAGATCTGGGGAATATGATGTAAAAGGATTATGAAAATCTTGTAAATAATCTTTGTCTTTATAAGAAATAGTAAAGTTGTCTTTAGTGCCAGTTTCTCTCAAAACATTTTTATGTATGTGAGAGAATTTTTAAAATATGTTTAAGAACTTTCATTAGTTTCTGTGAATATTATTATGTACACAAAACTAACTTCTATGTCAATAGGTCATAGAAAAGAGTAACTTTCTTTTTCCATTTTACCAGACTGGGAATTTATATGCTCTAATATTTAGATTACATGTTGTTAGCTTAAAGCAATGAACAGTATTAATGACTGTAAATGATTATAGTCATTAATACTGTTCATTTCCCAAAGTACAATTGGAAATTTGCTACTTTATCTTAAACCACACTCTTTTATTATAGACTTTCTCTAATTTTAAAAACAATTATCCAGTGATAATGGTAATTGAAGCAGAAGGTTTGTTTCTTTTATGTGTGACTGTAACTGAGCAGATGTTACTTCTCTCCAAAGGGGTCTTGATGTATGGTTTTCAGTGCCTGTGTTTATCATACTCAGGAAGGTAAGTAATTGTGATAGTGAAACTGCACTAGTATAATTCACTTATTAAACAAACAGTTGTAGACACCTGCTGTATGTGAGGCCCTGGAGTGTGGGCTGGCAAACCAGTTCAAGTTCTATGGTTGGCAAATTGAGTCTCACTCCCCTGTCTTTTAGAGAAGCTGTAATATTCACCATTAAAATGATAAAAAGTTGCTACACTATAATAAAGAAGAAAAAATATTCAAATATGCCTAAGACAGCCTGGCACAGTGGCTCACACCTGTAATCCCAGCATAGGGGGAGGCAAAGGAGGGAGGATCACTTGAAGCCAGGAGTTCAAGACCAGTCTGAGCAACATAGGAAGATTGTGTCTCTACAATAAAATACAAAAATTAACTGGGCAGAGTGGCACGCACCTGTAGTCTCAGCTACTTGGGAGGCTGAGGTGGGAGGGTTACTTTAGGCCAAGAGTT
>PVKV010031967.1:0-20393 GCA_004027835.1 Alouatta palliata | reverse complement strand
CAAGCAATTCTCCTGCCTCAGCCTCCCGAGTAGCTGGGACTACAGGCACGTGCCACCATGCCCAGCTAATTTTTGTATTTTTAGTAGAGACGGGGTTTCACCATGTTGACCAGGATGGTCTCGATCTCTTGACCTCGTGATCCACCCGCCTCGGCTTCCCAAAGTGCTGGGATTACAGGCGTGAGCCACTGCGCCCGGCCACAGCGCAGGTTTGTTTACACCAACGTCACCACAAACACGTGAGTGATGCATTGCACTATGATGTTAAGGCAGCTATAATGTCACTAGATGATAGGAATTCTCAGCTCTGTTATAATCTTGTGGGACCACTGTTTGTTGTCCCTTGTTGACGGAAACATTATGTGGCTCATGATTGTTTTATTTATTGAATATTATGGACACATTTGTATTTTTCCCCAGTTTGAGGTATGACTGACAAAAACTACATACATTAAGGGTGTAAGTGATGTTTTGATATGTTTATATTGTGAAATGATTACCACAATCAAGCCAATTGGCATTATCTATCACCTCACATTGTTACCTTTCTTGGAGTGGGTGTGTACGGTGAGACCACTTGAGATCTACTCTCGTCGCAAATTTCAAAGTCTATAACACATTAAGAGCCCTAATAATGCAGTTAAAAGTTGAAGCCAAAAGTGACTCTATTAGCATCAGGGTCTCTGTGGAGGCCAAGTAGACCCTCTCTTGGCACTTCTTAAGTTCTGTTTTTCTCACCAGGAAGCACTGAAGGTTAGAAAAGATCTCCCACATTTTATTATCAAAAGCCTCCCACAACCTTCTACTGGAGAAACCAGGCTCACTCACCTCCGAACATCCAGAGGAGGCAAAGACACATGCACTTTCCTTAATGACATCTCTCGTTTGACCCAATGAAGAGAAATCTACCGCAGAAGCAAATGTCATTGGCTGGCACAAAAGCTTCCACACAAAAATGGAGCACAGTCTATGAATCAGTTGGTTATTTGGGTACCATTAATGTGTGTTTCCACTAAGTATGTAACTTTCCTAAGTACATTTACCTCCTATTAAGTGCTTCAAAAAGTGAAACAAAATGGTTAAAACTGGTATGTAAAGATTCTAGGCCAGGCATGGTGGCTCACTCCTGTAATCCCAGCACTTTGGGTGGGCAAATCACTTGAACCCAGAAGTTCAAGACCAGTCTGGTCAGCACAGTTAAACCCATCTCTACAAAAAATACAAAACTTAGCTGGGTGTGATTATACCCGCCTATAGTTCCAGCTACTCAGGAGGCTGAGGTGGGAGAATCTATCAAGCCTGGGAGTTCAAGGCTGCAGTGAGCCGTGATTGTGCCATCCAGCCTGGGCTGGAGGAGACCATGTCTCAAAAAAAAAAAAAAAAAAAATTCTGCTTTGCTATTTGTTATGTTAACTAATCAAGAACTATAGAGTTTCTTAAAGCAGTACATTTAAAGCATTACTGGGCTGGGCGCAGTGGCTCACGCCTATAATCCCAGCACTTTGGGAGGCCGAGGCGGGTGGATCATGAGGTCAAGAGATCGAGACCATCCTGGTCAACATGGTGAAACCCCGTCTCTACTAAAAATACAAAAATTTGCTGGGCATGGTGGCACGTGCCTGTAGTCCCAGCTACTCGGGAGGCTGAGGCAGGAGAATTGATTGAACCCAGGAAGCGGAGGTTGCGGTGAGCCGAGATCGCGCCATTGCGCTCCAGCCTGGGTAACAAGAGCGAAACTCCGTCTCAAAAAAAAAAAAATAAAATAAATAAATAAATAAATAAATAAATAAAGCATTACTGCATTTAAATTTCCTTTATTTCTTTATTTTCTATTTTTTACAAGAACAGTCCTATTACAATATTAAATTTCTTTTTAAAAACTACCACAGCAACTGTGTTCAGTACAGCAGTCAGGAAGTTCACAGGAACAATTCTTTATTTCCCTGTGAGATGCATTTTTCAAAGTAAAACAAACCGTCATTTCAGAATCCAGAATAAAGACTGTGACTCTCATGACCCCACACAGAGTGGAAACCCTAATGGCAGGAATATTAAGCCATTTTCCATTCTGCTCTTTTTGCTGAAGAGAAGAACTTCAAATATGATCTCTGCTGTGAACAAAGATATTCAAACAAGAAGCTCCTCTCATTGTCTCCCCAACAGCGAGCATCCCTGGAGATCTGGCTTTCCCTTCTAGAAGAGGACACAGGCAAGGGTATTTATGAACTCATATATCACAAACTCCTCTGCTCAGGGAAACCCTGGACACCAAGCTGAAATGTATGAAATACGCCATGGCAGAAATTTTCAAAAGTCTTTTGTTCTCATAATTTCGACCTCTGAGGCTATCCATCTTTTGTCAGCTAAAGCCGTAGATAGTATCAGTGTCACATGCCTAAATAAATCCCAAAGCAATACAGAAAATTAGTCAGGTGTTACCAAACTGTGATGACAAATATGTTGTGATCAATATCCTTTCATGAAATCTGGTGAGATTAGCAACTCTTGGTTTCAAAACAAGGCTTCTTTCACATCACTTGAAACAAAGAGAACAGAAGAAAACTCTACTTACTAGGCACCTAGCAAGAGCCATTCCTAGGCATTATATACATTTTCTACTTAGTCATAATAAGTTGCTTAAGAGAAAGTTAAGGCTCAGTTTAAGTAAGCTGCCATAGACTGCACAGCTGCTAACTGATACAGCCAGTCTCGTCTCACTGTTGCCACCCTGCATGCTCTTAAACTGCAACGGTCTTACAGACACCAGCTATAATGCAGCTCTAGCACAACAGGCACTGTATAAAACAAACTCCACAGACTCCCACAAACCAACTATACTGGGTGTATGGAGCAGGAAAATATGAGTTTTCCCCACTGATTCAAATGTGAGATTACATATGTTAGCTGTGAGCTCAGCCTAGAAGGCAGAGTACAGCCTCAAGAGTAATCCATTAGGAAACAGCCAAAGCCAAGGAGGAAGGGCATTCTAGCTAAAGGGAAAATCCTGTGCCAAGGTACAGAGGTGGGAGAATCCAGGGTGTATGGAGAACAATGAGCAATTCCTTCCACTTCACTGTAGCTCCTCAATGCCAGAATTGTGAAACATTTTAAGGACACAAGCATGGCAAGAACTTGTAAGAAGTGACTGCACACAATTAGGAGGGTGTGGATACCATACTGCTGTCTTAATAAAGATCAGAAAGAGATAAATCATCTGAAGGTGTTTTCACTTTTTACAAACTATTTCAGTCGCTAGGTCACCACAGCAAAAAGCTTTTCAAGGCTTGCCAACGTTAACAATGGGCTGCCTTCGGTTCAAACACACTTCTAAAAAACGTTTCATTCAATCAGTATAGTATTTATTGAATACTTTCTATGTGCCAGGCACCATGCTAGATGCAAGAGATACAAAGATGAGAATACTAAGGTATGATAATAATACTAAGAGTACACTAAGATGAGAATAATAAGTTAGAATACTAACCTTATTCTTGGCTGCTCAAAGCCCAGGAGGAGATGGCCACAAAAATTAAAATGCAATGAATGCTATAAAAACAGCAGTAGAGAATGACTAGTATCAATTAACCAGATAGATCCGTGTTGAAAGAGTAGCAGTGGAAACCACGTTAACTATTGTGTCCACATCTAGGCCTATCTTTGATATAACTGAATCTATTTCTAGTTTACATGTTTGAAGGCACCTTCAGAAATTCTCACCCACCTCTCCATTTCTATAGCTTTCTACAGCTTTCACTACTATTTTCTATGACGACTTTCTGTAAACTAGAAAGTTAACTTAAAATTTTGAAGTCAGAACATATGATAATCTCAAGTACTTAAGACTTCAGTTTCCAATAAGTTTTCTTAGCATTGTGTTTGCCATACATAATAAAGCTATTGACACAGCACCCACTCAATTCTGGGAACCGAGTATTATTTCATAATTGATGCAAAGCATTCCCTTCCACATGTTCAGCAGCTTGTTAAAGTATTTGGGTTTTAAAATTAGGGAAAATGATATATATAACACTCTTAAAAAACATTAGGTATTTGCAAATTTAAGAGCATATTAAAGCAAAATTGAAGGATGAAGAAATCATGGAATAGTAACAACCACATTCTGACACTTTGATTAGTTAAGCACTGACCTATATCAAGACAGCCCAGATCTCTGAGACCAGTTGAAAGCAATAATATAATTTGAAAATAAAATTTCTTCACCACAAAACTCTGTAGTTTTAAAGGAAGTTACTGCAAGATGACTATCCAGCAGTCATATCAGAAGTAGAAGCACTCATGATGAGCCAATAAACCAATACAGCTGACACTTTGTAGCCCCAGCTTCCACATCCCAGCACCTGTCCTAAAGCAGGAAAGTGGCTTCTGACTTAAATGGCACCTGCCTAGTACACGGACACACTGCATACGCCCTTTAAAGTATCATTATCAGTCTCTAAACAAACCTCCCTTCCTCATCAGCAGGGCTCAGCATCTCCGATGATCTCAGAGTTTTCAAAGAATATTAGAAAATACACAGTACAGTCAACAGAAAGACACCAGGCATTCACCCCCTTCCTCTGCCCTAGCTTTTTTTTTTTTTTTTTTTTGGTAGCTGGTCTATTCAGTCCTTCTCTAGTCATCCCTCTCAATATCTGAAGTAGGTTCTCCTACTTACCTGCTTCAAGGCACACTTCTTCACACTTGAAAAATCCCACCAGAAAACTCATGCCATGAAGAATCTCATTCATAGCCCACACTTCCATCTATCTCATTAAAAAGGATGCTAATAATACAGATGTATGTCTAACAATGAGCTATCTACACAGCATTTCACACTTAACCTTCTATCAAACCCATCAAGAAAGCAATAAGGCAGACAGGTCATGGACTACTTCACACATGAGCCCCTCCTGAGCCAAAACCACACTGTGATCATTTTTTTGCATCCTAAGCAAATCACAGACAATGCTTAATAAGTAAGAAAGCAAGAAGGGGATTTTGAAGAGAATAAACATTAGTTCTTCTGATTGCTAACTCAACGCTCTGAAAACAAAATACAAAGAAAAAACAGAAAAGTATGTTAAACACGAAATCAAGTACATACTTCAAATATGTAGTCGCTTGTATCCAGATGAAGCCAGTCAAATGGATTTATTTAATATAAATCTACATTGAAATTTAAAGATATAGTTCTTCCAGAGATAAGACAAACACTGGTATTCTGAAAATAAAGTATAAATGCTGTTAGTTGATATTCCCATAAATGGAAAAGGATATTAAAGTGTTCAACATTACTTGAAGCAAACTCAATTCAAACATATTCTTCCTCAATGGTCCTACTAAAGAGATGCTCGCATATAAACTTTCACCACAAAGCAAGGCAATCCTTATGACTTGGTAGAGGTCTGGAGAGCTGGTGAGAATTTTTGCAAAGTAAACACAGACTGAATTTAATTTTTTTTTCTTTTTTTTTTTTTTTTTTGAGACAGGGTCTTGCTCTGTCACCCAGGCTGGAGTGCAGTGGTGCCATCTCAGCTCACTGCAACCCCCACCTCCCGAGTTCAAACAATCCTACAGCCTCAGCCTCCCTCGCAGCTGGAACTATAGGACTGCGCCACCACGCCTGGCTAATTTTTGTGTTTTTATTAGAGACAGAGTTTCACCATGTTGCCCAGGCTGGTCTCTAATTTCTGGGTTCAAGCGATTTGCCTGCCTCGGTCTCCCAAAGTGCTGGGATTACAGGTGTGGGCCACCACACCCAGCCTTTTATCTTTAAGTTCAAACTTTAAGACAACTTAAGAAACAAGGGCCTCAGGGGGTCACTACTGCAAGTATCAATTACTTTAGCAATCCCAAGTAATGAGATGCCAGAGTTCTAGCCACAGAGATTCCTAAAAATCCAAGAATAAGTTTATATTGAAACTCCCACCTTTTAGAGTCTTATTCCACAGAGCAGTACTGTGCAATGGAACTTTCTGTGATGATATACATGTTCTATCCTATACAGAGTCCAGTGCAGTAGCTACCAGCCACATGTAGCTCTTGGGTACCTGTAATGTGGCTAGAGCAACTGAGAAACTGAATTTTTTTATTTTATTTACATTTAATTTACATGTAAATAGCTACCTGAGGCTGGTGCTACCATACTGAACAGGAAACTATAGAAGATGAAAAAGAAATGCATTAACTTTCAACAATAATTCTTTAAAAGAGGACAGATTAACTCCTACATGTCTAAAAATAAGATGAGACGCTTATCTGAGAATTTTGATACTAAAAAACCTTCAAAATCTAGTGAAAGGAAGGGGATGTCACAAAATCAAATAAATACCAATAGTTACAAGGGAGGCTTGCCCTCCATTCCAATCTCTCTCCAAGATGGCAGACTGCCTAGAAGTTCAGCAATGAACAAGAAGAAAAAGGAAATGAATAATCACAAATATGACAGACAGGTTTTTCACAATTGCTGTCATATTTCATTCCTGCCACAATTCTGACAAGTAGCCATCACTATTCTTATTCAGTAACTCGAGATAGATTGGCAAAACCAGGATTCCATCCCAAATCAATGCAACTCTACAGAGCAGGTTATTTCCACACCCCAACACCTCCTTCAAGGTGAACTCTTTCCAGAGTCTCTATCAGTCCTATGATCCTCAGAGTTTTGTTGTTTGCTTAATTACATGCCCTCAAAGTTTCCAACATCTGATTACCTCCACTGAGAATGCTGGAAACTAAATGATGTTCTAACCAAGCACAAGATAACCCTTCATTCCCAAGAAAGCAATGACACGGTGGGTTTCGCCAGTTTTTTCTTATAGAGCTTACTACCTTCAGTGCTAAAAAGCAGGGCTGCCTTTAAGAATGAAGAAGAGCCAAAGGAAAAGCTTGGCGTAGCCAACATTTACTAATTAATCCTCTCTAGTGTCTGGATGAGGTCAAAATTTTCAGTAGTAACTTCACTCTTTCCCTACAGATATGCAGCTGGCAAGTTGATCACCCAAGGCCACAGTACACAGCTGTGCTTCAGCTCTCACATTCCTGAGACGTCCCTGGCTCAAAGCTCCTTCCTCAGCCCCCACGAGTCTGACCAACTCCTTGCAGAATTCTCCAGGGAGGCTATTTCTGACTTCAGGGGAATCCTCCTCTCCTCCAAGAGTATTAGAGGGACATGCAGCGTTTGAAGGATCCCAGTACTAGAAGCTTCAGCTAGCAATAAAGTAAGAGTATCTCCTAAGAAAACATATGTCCACAGAAAAATGTATACAAGAATGCTCACAGCAGCATTATTCACAATAGCAAGAAAGTGGAAACAATTCAAATGTCCACCAACTGATGAATGGAAAGACAAAATACTGTATATTCCACAAAACCAAAAATCAATTATAGTAGCTGGGCATGGTGGCTCACGTCTATAATCCCAGCACTTTGAGAGGCCAAGTAGGGGTGGATCACTTGAGGCCAGAAGTTCAAGATCACCCTGACCAACATGGTAAAACCCCATCTCTACTACAAATACAAAAATTAGCCAGGCATGGTGGCGCATGCCTGTAATCCTAGGTACTAGGGAGGCTGAGACACAAGAATCACTTGAACCTGGGAAGCGGAGGTTGCAGTGAGCTGAGATCAAGCCACTGCACTCCAGCCTGGAGGACTGAGCAAGACTGTCTCAAAAAAACAAACAAAAAAAATTATAGAGCTTAAATAGCTAAATGTTATAGTACTTGAAACGTCAATAAAGTCACATTTTTAAAAGATAAGAAAACTCCTAAAACAACCATAACAAAACAATGGCAGGAGGATATAACTAGCCCATTTGTATTCCAAATGAGAGAGCCAACTGGTGATGTTTTCAAGGAGTCTTCCCTAAATTCGCCTGCAGATTTCACTCTTTCACTGTAACCTTAAAACACAAAAGCCAAGATCATCTCCAACTTACAGAAGTTTTAGATAATCTATACAGAGTAGAATACTATATGTATAGACGAGGTATCAGAAAGAACTTCTAGTCAGTTTTGTCTGAACTAAACATTGCTACAATTTCTTCATCCTAAATATATATGAATTAGACTAGATCAAAATCAAGGAGTACCTGTTCTATGCCAAGTCCTATTTTAAGCACACACAATCTTACATAACTTAATCCTCATAACCTACCAGGCACGAGCATTCACGGTTAGCAGGTCCAGTTCCATGCCTCCACCATGCCTTCAGAGGCTCAAGAGCTACTGCTGGAAGAGAAGCTGCTCAGCAGGGAATGGTGGACAGGGCTTGAATAGTAAGGCCCCCAACACCTGTTCAGTGCTCCAGAGAGAGGATACTACTTCTGTAACTGCAAACTCTTAACAGTTTCAATGCTCTTCCTCTATGAAAAGGTAGTAGTATTCTTGGACACTAAAACTCAATTCTCTAAGGCTTTAACTCACCCGAGAAACAATAAATGTAAAACATTAAAATATATGCATGTGAAATATACATGTATGTGAAAAACTGTAGTAACAACATCTCACCAATGGAAGACTATAGTTCCTAGTTCAATAGCAACAGTGAAAAGCAGTGACCACCTCAGTCTAAAGGCATCAGGACAGCCTAGCAGGGAGTAGGGACAAAATATATACCACCAACTCACACCTCTCTGATTTCCACCTGACAGAGAGACCTAGGGGCCCTCTGATACAGTCTGTAAGGGTGAGCAGGACCGAGAGTGGTTCTAGGGCTAAAGGAAAAATAATCTTCCTGTACGATCACAGGCCCATTAGCCAGTGATCTAGCAGCCAGTTGGCCTTATTGAAATGCATATTCAAGTGGAAAGTAGGTTGCACCAAATGGCAGTGACAGGGTTCCACGAAAATCATTTGTAAAGCAGGTTCTCACAGTATCTGCCTGCTGGTCTATGTCTCTAGTTTTTTGGGTTTAATGTGGAATTTTTTAAGCCATTAAAATTAAGACTTTTCCATTATCTGCCTCATTTTCCTTCGGTATCTACTCCTTTTTCAAACACTGTGACTGAAATAACCCACTGGTACAATATTGCCTTCCAAACACGTATTTACAACTGACACAAGACTAGCAATCACTTGTCTGGAACTGTCAAGGTATTATGTGATCAAGAAAGTCTGCATGCTAAAGGCCACAATTAATGACATTCTTCTACACATTTGTAACAAAAATATTACCCAACCCTAACAACCACGATCTTCCCCCATAGGCCACCCAGGATAGTTCATCACCCTTTTAGTACTTGAGAAAATAATACTTCCACCCCAGAGTGCTTATTCCTCCATGCTAGTTTTTGGAAATTAGGGTGAAGGATTCTCCTTTGCAGCCACTCCTTTAATGCTACACTTGTTATTAAGTCTCTTTATTCATTTGGGAACATTCATTTAGTGAAAACTACATACATAACTGAGATATTTCCTACCCTTAGCAGTCTGAAGGAGAAAAGTACCTACAAGCAAAGCCTCTAAATGCCTAGAATTACATAGATCAACCATAGTTTCAAACATTCTTTTCCTCTGCCCACATAACCAATCATAACATATAGAAAAATCTATTATTTTGTATCCAAAGAACACCTCCTAGCCTCTTCTCAAAGCCAAAAAACCTTCAATCACTAATGTGTTCTGATTTCTAATGCAAAAAATAGTAATAGAAATAAATTATGCTTCATGAATTGAGTTGAATTCTTAGATCCCAGATTTCTGAGAGTTAAAAACAAATAGTACAGTCAGCCTTCTATATCCATGGGTTCCACATCTGTGCATTCAACCAACCAGGGATAGAAAATATTAAGGAAAAAAAAAATTCCACAAGGTTCCAGAAATCAAAACTTGAATTTGCCACATGCCAAACACTACATTAAATTCACAAGAATGAAGTGATGTGTAGGCACTGCTTTAGGAATTATAGGTAATCTATAGGTGATTTAAAGTGCAAGGGAGGATGCATGAGTTAGATACAAACACTGTGCCATTTTATATCAGAGACTTGAACACCATGGATTTTGGTATCCACAGGAGGTCCTGAGACCAATTCCTCAGATCCCAAGGGACCACTATAATCTCTATCCAGGGATTTCCTTCAAAATCTCATTTATCTAAAGTGCTTCAGAAATACCACACCCAATTCTACCTTTCTAACTACATTCTGGCACAAACTAAAACTCTCCCCAACTGTACATGGAGAAAATCTCCCAGTAACTAAACCAATCATCGGGGACCACTGGACTTCCCCCATATCATTAAATGCTCAAAGAACTTCTTTTAAAAACTGATTCTTAAACTCTCAAGTTAAAGAATTAACCTTGATTAGTCTCATAATATTTCATATCATTTATAAGAACAGTAATCAATTTTTAACAAAATGTTAAACACAGAAGCGACAATCAGGATAACTTTAAAACCTCAATGTTATGGATCAGTAAACTCATATAGGGAGAGATGAAATGATTAGTTCCAAGTTACACAACCTGTTATTGTTAAGGCTGGAACTAGAACCCTGATGTCTGACATGGGCCCAGGACTGTTTGATTTCACCATGTTCCCTTATATGCCCAACCTAACCCAAAGACACTCACAAAAAGAACAGAGCACACATCTTCCAATTCCCAGATACCTCTCCTTGGGGTTAGAATACCCTTCCTATTCCAAATCAGTATGTGCCTCTCAGATTTTTATCAGCCAACCAAAACAGAGAGCTAAAATAGTCTTCAATGAAACCAGAGGAAGCTGCTCTGTCTCGGATTACTGGAACACAGGCTGTAATTAATAGGAATCCATTGAGAGGAACAGCAATTGCTTTTAATTGGTATTAAACAGCCAATGTTCAGGCTGCCCAGAGGAAACAGAAGAGAAGTTCTCAAAGTGCAAGGTCAGCCACACAGATCCTGCCAAAGTTAAAGCACAAAGGGGAAGTTCAAGGCCCTTCGTGAGCACAATGCAGTGAAAACCCTCCACTAACACACAGAAAGCATCCCCAGAATAAATGGGTGAGATGAGACTCATCACCAACAGGGTCTTTTCTCAGATGCAGTAACAAACTTTCTCTCATAGGGCCCTAGTCAAACTCAAACTCTAAAAATAAACCAAATGCTCCCATGAACCAGACAAAGAATGCACCCACGGTACATGCTGTGCAATTTACGTAGCTATCTGAGGGCAGAAAACTAATCAAATTTCCAAAAGAATCTTCCATAGAAGGAACACATTAAGAACCACAAATCTGACACAAATGCTAAATTAGACTCTCCTTAGATGGACCTCTAACTATAGTTTATCTACCTACAGAGTACTCTTAGTGCTTGACAAAGGTAACAGGCTAAAAATGCATGCCAAATAGTACTTGTATTTGCGTCAGTTAAAATACTTTCATTAGCAACAAAAAAATCCTTAACCTGAGGTGTATGATTTCTTTCCACCAAACTGTGGACTCTTATCTCCCATATACTACACCCCACATGTGGGCTTACAGAAGCTATAGTGTTACCTAACTTCATTTTATTTTCTGCTGCTCATAATAGGATACCTGAAACTGGGTAATTTATAAAGAAAGGGGATTTATTTACTATAGTTAAGGAGGCTGGGAAGTTCAAGGTGGAGGGCCCACATCTGGGGAAGGCTTTCTTGCTGGTGGGGACGGCTTTCTTGCTGGTGGGGACTTTACAGAGTCCTGAGCTAGTGCAGGCTATCACATGGCGAGGGGGCTAAGTCATATAGCTCATGTCTCTCTTCCTCTTCTTATAAAACCATGAGTCCCACCCCTATGATAACCCATTAATCCATGAACGGATCAATTCATTCATGAAGGCAAAGTCCTCGGGACCCCACTTATTAATACCATCGCATTAGGGATTACATTTCAACATGAGTTTTGGAAGGGACAAAGATTCAAACCACAGCACTGACAACATTAGAAAGAGAAAGAACTGAGATAAAAAATCAAGTGTCCTTTGTGGTACAACCAGCCTCCAATGATCCTAGCCAATTGGTACTCATACCCTTGTCTAGTCCCCCCATGATAAACAGGACTGACTTGTGTTACCAGCAGAATATTGCAAAGTGATGGTATAGAACTTCTTGGGCTAGGGAATAAAAACCACTCCAGTTTCCATCTTAATGCCTCTCAGATTGCTCCCAGGTGCCATGTTGTATCAACATGCAGTCTGTGGAAACACATTTATGGAGTGGTACTGAGGCCTCATATCAACAGGCAACGGAAACTTACCAACTACATCAGCGAGACAGCTCTGAAGTAAATCCCTGTGCCCCAGTCAAGCCATCATATGACTGTGACCTCATGAGAGGCCCTAAGGCAGAACCACCCAAATTCCTGACCCACAGACACTGGGAGATAATAAATATTTACCACAGTTTTAAGCCTCTAAGTTTTGCAGTAGTTTGTCACACAACAGTAGATAACTATTATAATATACCTTTCCTGATGAACTCAATCCTCAGGAATAAAAGTGTACCATTTCCTGTTTCGGGATGATTTTTTACTTTGTCCTTCACAAAGATTCAAGTAACAGGACTCACTTTCAATCAACTCTTCCATGCGAAGAATGCATCATTCCTAAGAGACCAACGTAGGTCCTATCATTAATAAAATACCACCTTGTTTATAATATCAATAGATGCTGGAAGTCAACTCTGAAAATCTACTTCCAATCAACTCAATCAAGGTAGTCCATCCTAATGCTAATAAAAGCTCATATTATTTGAAGGGGTGCCTGGACTGAATTTTTGTGTCCCACTGGCAAATTCATTTGTTGAAATCCTAGACCCCAACTTGATGGTATTAAAAGGTAGGGCCTTTGGGAAGAAACAGGTCATAAGAGTCTTCATGAATGGGATTAGTACCCTTATAAGAAGAGACCCTGGGGAGCTCCCTACTTTTCTTTCTGCCATGTGAGGATACAAGAAGTCAGCAGCAAGCAACCCAGAACAGGGCGCTCACCAGAGCCCAACCACACTGAGTGGTACCCCGATCTTGAACTTACGACCTCCACAACCATGAAAAATCAAAGTTTGTTGTTTAAGCCACTCCATCTATGCTAATTTGTTACAGCAGCCTGAACTAAGACAAAAGGTATGAGGTCATAACTGCCTGTTCACAAATTATCTTTACTCATCAGAACTTTTCCTCGTGAAAATAAGTCAAATCCCTGTACTTGAAGTGGCTTTCCATCCACCCTTCTTCCCTATAGGCTTCATACCCTATGCCCACACACAATACAGAGCAAAGAACAAATCAACACAACTCTAAAAGCAAAAAGGTCCAAGGAAAGGCATATAAATAATCAAACAATACTCCATTATGCTATAAATGCCTTACCCCATGTTAAAAACAAAGAAGAAAAAGCAATGGCTGTTTTCCGGGAAACACGGCAGCAGTTAAGAACAACCCTGAGGTTCAAATTTCCACATGTTTGCATTCTTCCACACTAACTCAGACCCCAAGGTCCCGTCTAGGGAAAGAGAGAAGTGCTCTGCTATTAACTATGTACATGTTCAGCCACGAAGGCTAAGTTGCACGTGACAGTGGCCTAGACAACTGGCACACAGTCAGTGTACCAATAAACCTCTACCCTCTTCATTCAGCCAAAAGCCTTACCAGATCCTGAAATTTTGAGGATTAGCAGGGATACAAACTCAATAAAATGAAGTATCAAAGGCAGGGCATCAGGCAAGTACATTACTGTTCAATGAAAGCCATACTTAAGGTCAACAGACTGCAATTTAACTGCATGGCAAGCTCTTGCCCAAGTGTCATTTGCCAATCAGCCACATGACTAAACTGGATTTAAGAAAAAGAAACCTTTTGGGTTCATTAAATTACAACCCAGCAAGGTAATGCTGACACTACAACCTTGTGTAAATGTGATAGGAAGCAATTAGTGAATTAACCATTATTGTCTCCTCCCGTTGTGACAAGATGATACAGTAAATGCTGAATATGCCAAGGTTTCTCCAGCTTTTTTAATGTTTTGAAACTACACAAACATTCTTCCTTTAAAACAAAGTGGGAAGTATGATTTAAAGAATCACTTCAGAAGATACTACACCTGACTACTGTCCCTTTCTCAGGTGAATGCTTTATTGCAGAAAACTAAGGAGCATCTCATTTAGAGCTACAACTTGCACTGAATTAAAAGTTATCCAGAATGGGCCGGGCGCATGCCTGTAATCCCAGCACTTTGGAGGTCAAGGTGGGCAGATCACAACGTCAAGAGATACATACCATACTGGCCAACACAGAGAAACCCCGTCTTTACTAAAAATCAAAAAATTAGTTGGGAGTGGTAGTGCATGCCTGTAATCCCTGCTACTTGGGAGGCTGAGGCAGGAGAATGACTTGAACCTGGGAGGCGGAGGTTGCAGTGAGCCGAGATCACGCCACTGCACTCCAGCCTGGTGACAGAGTAAGACTCCGTCTCAAAAAAGAAAAATTAAAAAAAAAAAAAGATGTCCAGACTAAAACATGCAAAAGACAATTCAGATATAATCCTGATGCCTTAAAACACACACACACAAAACCACAGATATCCATGCAAGATTGAACTCTTCCTATAAGCAAAAGGTGGCTAAAAGTCTGACATTCAAAAGTCAGGAGGAAAAAAATGTTAGAAGTCCAAAGAATTCTCCTTCACATCCCAAAACCAAAATATCTGTAAAGAAATCACCAAAAATAAACCTCTCATTTCCCATTTGACAAACTTTCACTTGTTTCTTCTGCTTTGGATTATTAATCTGGTTCCCTTCACTCCCTTTCTCTCCCTCTTTCCTTTCTCTCTTTCCTTCTTTCCCTCTTTTAATCATTCCTTCCTCTACTGTAAAATTAGCCTGAAGTACCAATCCAAAAGAATGCCAAAGACCACTGGTCAACTTATTCCATCCTTCAGAAAAGAGAGTAGGTACTTTTTGGGTTTGAAGTTCCCTCAAGGAAGAATTAGTTGCCATTTGTATTGCTTTAAAAAAAAAAAAAACCTTGCAAAATACAACAGAAGAAATTAGCCAAATGCCCCTAGATCTTAAGAAATACATGGGTCAGGTTATTTTACTTACTTAGTAGCAACCAGACTCTGATAAGAGTATTTTGACCATTTCAGAAATGACATTTTTTTTTAATTATCTAGGAGACAAAGACCAGAAGCAATACAGGATAAAAGGCTAAAAGATCATCTTCTTTATCAAGAAAGAGATCACACAAACTTCAGTTATTAAATTTGAAGAAGAGAAGGCTTAGGGGCACCTAAATAATTATCTTTAATTTCATGAAAATATATACTGCATGGAAGATGGTGACCAGATGTTTCTCAACACTTCTGAGGAGAAAATAAATGGGAAAAGCCTTGAACTTCAGCAAAAGGACTCTGAGAGGCCATGTTCCTGTACAGTAGATGAACCAGTCCAGTAAGTCTAAGACTTTAATGCACATGTGAATCACGTGTGAGATTTTGTTAATATGTAGATTGGTTCAGTAGGTCAAGAGCAAGAACTAATAATCTTCCTAACAGTTTCCCAGAGGAAGGAAACATGTACAAAGGGCAAAACCGCAGAGTGGTACGGCATGATGCATTTTGGTTGTCAATTCAGTTGAACATGGTCACGACAGGACTACGTGGCGATAGCCACTGGTATTGATGAGGAAGCTTGCACAAAGACAGCAAATCGTATAAGCCCTACTCAACAATTAGCTTAAAGATGACAACCACAAGAAAACACTGAAAAATACCAGAATGCAAAATCTCTTTGGAGTAGGTGCTCTGTCAGCTTTCTGGGGCCCTGACGTGTGGTTTTAACCTGGTAGAGAGAAAGCAAGACAAAAATGACCTCACACATCTGAAGACTGTTTTCACAACCCCCTTTCAACCTGTTCTACAAATTACCACTGCTCATGGGGATCCAAGAAGTTATCTAAGTGACTCCTCTGATGGCAAAATTATTGCTTAAGAACACTGTCAACTAAAATATCACACATTTGAGTGCAAAAGCATTAAATTCATACAAATAGGACCCTCTTAAATGTGACAATCCCACATTTTTTTAGCCTTATTCAGAGTATTAGCCAGCTATTTCCACTCAAAGATTAACAATGTCAATGCCTACTAAAAGTGCACTTTGGGAGGCCAAGGTGGGCGGGTCACTTGAGGTTAGCAGTTTGAGACCAGCCTGGTCAACATGGTGAAACCCCATCTGTACTAAAAATACAAAAATTAGTTGGGCGTGGTGGCAGGCACCTGTAATCCCAGCTACTTGGAGGCTGAGGCAGGAGAACTGCTTGAACCCAGGAGGTAGAGGCTGCAGTGAGCACAGACCATGCCACTGCACTCCAGCCTGGGCAACAGAGCAAGAATCCATTAAAAAAAAAAAAAAACTGACAATACACAATAAGAGGGTAGCCTCCTAAACAAGCAAAATAAAGCCAGTGTTCAGAGTATTTTATTTAATTAATTTATTTATTGAGACACAGTCTTACTCTGCTGCCCAGGCTAGAATGCAGTGGTGCAATCACAGCTCACCTCCATCCTTCAGACGGAGGCCTCAATCTCCAGGGTTCAAGCAATCCTCCACTTCAGCCCCTACCCTGAGTAGCTGGGACTACAGGAGCACACCACCAAGCCTGGCTAGTTTTTGCATTTGTTGTAGAGACAGGGTTTCACCATGTTGCCCAGGCTGGTCTTGTACTCCTGGGCTCAAGCCATCCACTCACCTTGGCCTCCGAAAGTGCTGGCATTACAGATGTGAGCCACTGTGCCTGGTCGCTCAGAGCATTTTAAACCAGGGTAGACTAAATTTCAAGCTACAGCTCTACTAGGATTAATATTTATTTTTCCGTATCTAGACCCTGCATCTGGTCAAGTATATGTTACTATAATTAATCCAGCATCAGGAGTTCTTTAGCACAGGTGCTCAATAAGCACTTCAACAGAGGCAAATGCACTGTTCTCATTCTTACAGGGAAATCTCAGTACATCCCAAATTGAACTCATGTTGCCTCTGTGACCAAACTGGCCCAGTCTGTCGGCTGCACCAGTAATCTTCCAATTTCTGGGCTCTAGTAAACATGGAGTTATTGACTCTTTTCTCGCCATCATCCTACAGATCAAGGGCTCTAAACCTGAGATCCATGACCTCTGAAAGCCTGTGAAAGGGTTTCTGCTACTGCATGTTAATTTTTACATGTATATACACATATGCAGTTGGCCATGGTTTTCATAAGAATCTCAGGAGTCCCAGACGCAAACAAAGATCAATCTGAATCTAAGTCCTGTCCTTTCTTTTGAGGCACCAACTCTCCGTCTCCCTTTCTTCATTCTTCCAGACACCTATCTTATCTATCCTCATAGTTGCTGACTGATTATGGCAGGAGACATTTTTTTTTTTTTTGAGATGGAATTTTGTTCTGTTGCCCAGGCTGGAGTGCAGTGGCACTATCTTGGCTCACCACAACCTCCACTTCCCAGGTTCAAGCAATTCTCCTGCCCCAGCCTCCCTCGTAGCTGAGATTACAGGCATGCACCACATCTGGTTAATTTTTTGTATTTGTAGTAGAGACAAGGTTTCACCATGTTGACTATGCCAGTCACAAACTCTTGATGTCAGGGGATCTGTCTGCCTCGGCCTCCCAAAGTGCTAGGATTACAGGTATGAGCCACAGTGCCCGACCATTGCAGGAGACTTTTCATTGGGCTTTCTAACTGTCTTTGTCCACTCTAAGCCATCGTAACATTACTCCTAAGTAATAATTCTAAAATGTACGTTGGACCACAACTTCTGCTGCCATTTCCACATGGACTCTATGTTCTTCTAGCCATAGCAACTATATATAGTCTTTTAAAACACACCACACCATGCCTTTCCCTAGAATGACTTCCCCACAAAACTACTCTTTGCTTCTCTTCAATTCCAAGCCATTACATTAACCTTCCACTCTCCAATTCAAGTCAATTGACTCCTTCAGTTCATTTTCTAATTCCTTATCAATCTCTGCCTCCAAAGAGCATGTATCACCTTTAGGTTCCCATTTAATACATATTCCTATTATAGCATTAACTATATAAAGACATTGTCTTTTCATCTCTTTATACTTGAATATGGTACCCAGCATTCCATGGTCACCCAACACATTGTCACTAAATGAATAATCATATATTATGTGCTGGGCACATAGGTGTGCAATACCATAGGCGGATTGAAAAGACTTCAAAAATACTTTTATTTCATGTTCTAGCTCAATTTTCTGAATCTTCAACTTAATTAAGGAATTATTCAGGGTTTGCAGGAGGGGTGTTCTAGATAGAAGGAGAAGACCTCTCAATCTCTCAAGAACTTGTTAACAAATTTCACTCAACATGAGAGAGAACTCTGAATTCTCGGTATCAATACAGAAAATAGTCCAGCTAAAAGCTCTCTTGAAAAAAGCTGGATTTCAGATGCTAAACAAAAACTTTACTAAGGAAACTTATTTATGTAAGATCAAAGTCATAGGCTAATTCCAAGATCTGAATTAATCGCTAGTTGCACAATTTATCATTTTGCCAGGAAAAGTACCCAAAGTGTATATCTAAATAGATTAATGTATCAGAAATACTGGTCATGGAATTGCTTCAGATAGTCTGTCAAACTTGTTTTTGTTGCACTAGATTGTCTCAAGATATGTTTTATGGTTTACTAATGTTTTTGTTTAAAAGCCTGGCTCTCTGGCTAATACCATGACAACATGCAAAGGCAGGCAAGAAAGACTTAAGATAGACTGCCAACGTTTTTCTTTTTATTCATCCCTTAGGCTTAATAACTCCATGTATATCCTATAGAACTCTGTAAATAAAACACAAAATGTGTTGACTAAATTTTAACCTTCATATCTATGGATCTGATGTAAATAAAAAATAAAAAATAAATTAAAAAAACCAACCTCGTAAAGGATGTGAAACTCTCAGAGGATGTGAAAATTTAACTGAAAATGACCAAATCTTGTCTGGATTTCCAAAAGACCCAATTCGTACCCCCTACTTCTGCTTTCTTTGGCTGAACTCGTTTATCTGTAATTAATACATCTAAGAGAAGTGTCCCAGTAGAGGAGTAGTATCTGAGGCTCTCAGGCAACTACCTCATGACCAACTCAAGAAAACACTCAGGCAAATAAAACAAAACAATGCCATGAATTCCAATGTAAACACCACCACCAACAACAAAAATCAAATTAACTCTAAGCTATTTGGGGTCTGCCATAGCAAAACAATGTTAATGTACAGTATTGTCTAGCCGGTGCAAGATACCAAATAGAAAACTCAGCCTACCACAGTCGGGTGTGGTGGCTCAGGCCTGTAATCCCAGCACTTTGGGAGGCCCGGGCAGGCAGATCACCTGAGGTCAACAGTTTAAGACCAGCCTGGCCAACATGGTGAAACCCCTTCTCTAGTAAAAATACAAAAATTAGCAAGGCGTGGTGGTGGCTGCCTGTAATCCCAGCTAATTGTGAGGCTAAGGCAGGAGAATCGCTTGAACACAGGAGGCAGAGGTTGCAGTGAGCTAAGATTGTACCACTGCACTCCAGCCTGGGCAACACAGCGAGACTCTGTCTTGCGGGGCAGGGGAGAAAAAAAACTGAGCCTACCATTCTAGCTACTAAAATATTAACTCTTCAGAAGCATCTGATTATTCTAAAAAGCACTCCAGAAACACTGAGCAACAAGAGAGATCATAAATTGTTGCAATTAGCACGTATCTTAGTAAAAGTTCCCAAAGGAAACTCCAAATGTAAATAAAATTCAGTCATCCACTCGGGATTCAAACCAACATTTTCAAGAAACAAACTAAAAACATATAAGGAGTTTAATATAACCACCTTCCATTTAGTTATAATCCAAACATCTAGAAACTTGAAACAAAAGGTTTCTGGAATTCATGTGCAGCATGATTATTTTGGGGGGTTTTGTTTTTCTTGTTTTTTTTGGGGGGGGCAACAGCTTTATTGAGTTATTCCTATAGCATATGATTCACACAATTCAGTGGTTTTTAGTATATTCACAGTTATGCAACTATCACCACCAATTTTAGAACATTTTCATGGCTTCAATGAGAAACCTTGAACCCTTCAACTATCACCCATTCCAATCCCCCCTGGGGTCTCTAGCCCTAGGTAACCACTAATCTACTTTCTCTATATATAGTTTTGCCTATTATGGACATTTCACGTAAATGGAATCATGTAATATGCAATCCTTTGTGACTGCCTTCTTTGACATGGCATAATGTTTTCTAGATGCACCATGCTGTAGCATGCATCAGCACTTCATTCCTTCCTATGACCAAATAATATCCCATGGTATGAAAATACCACATTTGGCTTATCCATTCATCAGCTGCTGGGACTCCTGATTTTGAAGGAAA